>CAJQZP010000972.1:0-55293 GCA_907164705.1 Parnassius apollo | reverse complement strand
ATACATCAAAGGTGTCAATTACCATACGACGTTACCATGCCGCCAACGTTAACGTAGTTTATTTTAAATCCGGAAAAAAGAATATCAATAATAAATACATCAACAATAATATTTTACTGTAGTTGTATTTATAAATGACGACTCGCTCCGGCAATTGCTAAGGATCTATTAAAATGGCGTTGTTTAGATTTAAGAATAATTGTTTTAAGGTCAACCAAATCTAAGAAATACATTTTGACAGCTGTCAGACTTATTGCACCAGGCATGCCAAATAAAAATAGGAACGCACAATATAAAATTCTTAAAAAAATCGATATCGATTATTTAGAGTTGGTTATCATTTACAGTTTGGTTTAAATAATAGCATTTACTAATACTTAAGAAAAAAAGAAAAGAAAGAAAAGAATAAATTAAAAACGGATAATTTAAAACACAAGATTTATCAGTTTCTACGTATTTGTTGTTACTGCTTATTTCTAGAGGCACAGTTATAAAAAATTAAGATTAAAACTAGATTAAAAATAAATTTATTCAATCACTTTCAGTACAAGTAGTTGAGCTGCCGTAGTTTAGATATTTTTTTTTCAATAATTTATTTATTTTATTTTATTATTCAGGTAAATTTGTTAGTAAACTTAAAAACTTAAAAACTAGGGGTTAGTAAATTCATAAAATACATAAATTATTACTACACAAAAATTATTATTTATTTATTAAACATAATGGGCCTGGAACCCATATGCACTGAGTTCCAGTACCTCATCACAGGGCAATCTTGCCTTCCATATATGGAAGCTAGGAGGCCGTTGGTGCTGTCTCGCACGCGACGCATCAAGGAGGCTATTCCTTTGCGTAATATTACTGCAAAACTGTCCACGCATGCCTCAGAAAACAAACGCGATGCGCTGCAAAAGCGTGGCAGCCTCAACAACATCCTGAATCCATTGTTGTACTGAACACGTAGTGCATTGAGAATTCGGCGAGTACACTTCGTCCACAGGCTGCAGGTGTAGAATTTCTGACAGTAAGCTTTGAATAACGTTATCTTAACTTCATTCGTACACCTAGCAAACCTGCGGGCAAGCATATTACACCTCACTGTCAACGCTCTACGTTCCCGTTCAACATCTAAATCGTCAGAAAGATCCTCGGCGACCCATTGTCCCAGATATCTGAATTTGGTGACTCTACTCAGTGTAACTCCTCCAAGTTTAACATGAGAAACAGAATAAGGTTTTCAATTTCCAGCCTGAAACACGAGTAGTTCACTCTTATTAGAATTATATTTGAGACCATGAGCCGCCGCGTACCTTTCACAAATGCCCACTAGCGTTTCGAGGGCCCTGATCGAAGGACAGCAAAAACATGTCACCGGCATAGCTTATATTATTAGTAAAATGACCGTCAATTCAGCAGCCGACTTCGGCCTCATTAAGCTCCACGATCAGACCGTTCAAGTACAGGTTAAAAAGTTGAGGGGAGCTAAGGCCATCCTGCCTCACCCCGCACTTCAACCTGTACTCCGACGAATATGAGCCAGCCCACTTCACACAGTTAGCTTGGTTGTGATACCAATACTTGAATAGGTTAGTTACTTCTTTGGGTGTGCTAGTTTCCTTGTTAAGTTTATTCCATAGAACATTGTACGAAACCAGGTCAAATGCCTTCGACAGGTCCAAGAAACACGCGTAAATCGGCGTTTTTCGCGTAGTATAATACTGGACAGTATGCTTGAGTGGCAGCATGGCATTTTCAGTTGAAAGCCCCGGCCTGAAACCAAACTGAGCCTCATGTAGGTGAATATGTTGGCTGAGTTGCTGATCAAGTAAACTGTCCAGAACCTTCGCAACCACGGTAGCTAAAGATATTGAGCGATATTGCAGTCAAAATTAATGTCTCTGTCAAAGTCATTTAAAATAATTTTTAAGCTATTGCATAGCTTCTATCGCGGGCCTTGAGTGCGGGAAAATCCAGAAATTTCGTAACGAAAAAAACCTCACGCTCTCCGACGGGCACGGAGGTGTGGCTTGAAGGCCGTGCATTGTCTAACGATGGTCTAACGTCGTTTCTTTTCCTCAGTCTTCGACACGGTGTTTGTGCATAAAGTGTTTTGAAATTTTGAATATGAATGAACAAAGTGTATTTATTATTAAGGCTGCTCTTTCGCAAAAAAGCTTGAAAAAAGCGTGCAGATGAACCAACTTTTCGTCGACACTTACAGAGAAATTACATATGAAAAAATAGCTAGTAATCTACATGATCTGATACGTAATTTGGTTTAGCCATAATTTTTCTATCGGTGTCACATAATAAATAAAAAAAATACCCAAATCACCTCCAAATCGTTGAGATGAAACCACTTTACTCCTTCATTGTTTATCAAAGGAATATAAAAAAATATCTACTGCTTTGCAATACAAAATAAAATAATTTGGTTTGGTTACTTTTTAGAAATATGTATTATTTTTATGATAATAAATTAAAAATGCGTCCCGATTAAATACTGCATCTATATCACCCCCCGCATTCGTCCACGAATTCAGTGCGGGGCGCATCGTGTTGCTAGGTGGACTATATTTTAAATGTGATATAGTTTAAATTCTCAATTTAGATTCTCAATATATATATATATATATATATATATATATATATATATATATATATATATATATATATATATACTCGATTAACCGGACTAATTGTTGCCGTTAGGGATTCGGATAATCGAAAATCCGGATAATCGAATGTATGAAGAAAAGCGAGTTTTGTGCATTTGTAGTACATATGTACATACATAATGTTATGTGTTTATTAAAAACAACAATTTCAACGAAAATCAATGTTTATTAAGAAATTATTATTTTTTAATAAACATTGATTAAATTCCATGAAGAGATATAAATCTATATAACCATCCGTTACTTGCGACAAACGAGCCGCCGTCACCTAATTTTTTATTTAACTGTAATGCTTTTTCACAAAGCAAAGGGCCAGATATTATTTGCCCAGTTGATTGTTTTTGTAAAAACCAACAATACAAAGCGTCTTCTAATTGCCAATTTACTCGAGGACATAGGTCCTTATGTCCGGGACGGGGGTTTGTTAGCGCCTGATAGTAGATCGTCTTATCTCAAGCGGTGTGAAGCGACGATTAGTGAGGTGCGGGAGGGGGAGGCTAGCTGCATTTGTGCGCCGATGACGTTCTCCGGTCGCATTATAGGGGTCGCGAAAGTTTTTGCGCGAAGCCGGGTTGTTCATATATTGAAAGTCTCCTTGTTTTGTCTTAGACTTATGTTAATAGAACGTGCCATTTGAATTTAAAGACAATTAATTGGACAATAAATAATAAGTGACAAATCTTGCCGTGGAGCGTGGAACTGAGTAGTTGCGCGTCTTGTTAATATAATTGCCGTACGGCCGCCCTGACGTATGCACTGCGCGAACCTGAGTTTTTTGCGACGCGGTCCGGTGATACAGTATTTTTCACAAACAGTGAGTTCGTTATAACGCGGGTTCGGTTAAATCTGGTTGAATTTGATTGGATTAACCTAATGACAATTGACTTAACTATAATTAATGAGTGATAAAGGAGCGTAATTTCCTAGACTCTGAAAATTTCTGTCACGGCTTGCCCCTTCGATGGATCCCATACTGGAATAGAGGTGAAGCCTTGGGATCTGCTGTTCGGCAACCAGCGGGAAGTCAGGTTACATAATATAACACGTACTGAGCATAACACTATCACACACATATACTTACACCTGAATCTTCCTAGGTTTGACCCTACGTCGACGAAATAGGTAAGTCTTGTTTGGTTCCTTTTTAACCGCTATTGTCTCATATTCCACAAGCCATTCAGGCCGACCCTCCTGTTACTCGTCGAGTTGAACCCCTGGTGGGCCCGGGTTCTACGACCTTTGCCTGGGTAACTAGAGGCCGTAACAATAGCAGAGTAAAAAATTAGAGATTGTGGTGTTTGAAATTTGTCATCTATGAGAGTGAATTTTATCTGTGTACTCTGTAACAAATAATTATATAGAAAAAAATATGAAAATGACATTTCGCCATTTTTGTTTGTGTACTGGTTAGGAACTCGATCAAAAATTTGATCATTTTTCTGTTTTTATACGTTATTTCTAAAAAAATGTGAAAATGACTATTCGCCATTTTTGTTTGTGTACTGGTTAGGAACTCGATCAAAAATTTGATAATTTCTCCGTTTTTATACGTTATTTCTAATGTTATTTTACATCAAATTAATTGTGGAGATATTTTCTTTAGGAAATATGTATCATTACGACGATTCAAAAACGTTTACATATAATAATTTACCTCGAAATTCACTATACGCGATTATCGTTTATTGATTCTTATCAGTTTTTTTTTTTTGTGTTAAATGGATGATAAATATAAAAGAATGCTTCAGTATTGATAGCAATTTATTAACGAAATATCTGTTGAGATGTGTCTAGAAATTATAAATACTTATTTTTATTTATTAAAATAATAAATAAATAAAAACAAGTATACATTTATCTATATTGAGTACTAGTTATTCCCCGCGATCTCGCCCGTGTGGAATATGGATTTCATGGGTTTTAATTTTTTTGCGCGGAACCCTAATTCTTTTTCTAAAACAAAAGTAGTTCAAGTTGTTCCTTATATCATCAGCTATCTGCCAGTGAAAGTCCCGTCAAAATAGATCCAGCTGTTTCGGAGATTAGCTGGAACAAACAGACAGACAGACCGACAGACAGACAAAAAATTAAATTAAAAAAATTAATTTTTGTGTTTTTGTTACTAGTACTTTCATATGCATTTTATAAAAAGCTGTTATTTTAACATTACAAACAGACACTTCAATTTTATTTATTTGTAGATATAGATATAAGATATTATTCATATTGGTGTCATTTTAATGGGAATATCATGTACTATTATAATAATAAAATAATTGATAGGACTATGACACCACTAAGGGAAGTGAAATTTTGATATAGGTAAATTCATATCTTTACCTTGAATTTGATTGCTCAAAAGCACGATAGTATAATTTTGACTCGATCATAATTATTTGCGAAAACACCTCTAAAAACCACTATAGTTGAAATTACAACGAAATTACTTAATCTATATGTTTCGAAATCACTCAAATATATTCATAACATTAATATTCATAATTTACTTGCTCATTATTTTGATTACTCAAATCAATAATTTTTACAAAAATATTTTAAAGTTTCTGAGAATTTCTAAGCGCTTTTAATCGTCGTGGGCGCTACGCTATTTTAGACCTTATGAGGGCGTTTTTTCAAGTTTTTATAGAAATTATGCATTCACTCGGATCAGTCCGGCGATAGCCCCTCTCGAGGTGTCGTCTTAACGCAATTCCTTTGTATAGTGCGACGTTGCCACTGTTATTAGTTATTCCGCTTCGTAATATTTTATTTATAGGTGATATTTTGTTTATGTAGGTATTAGATAGATTCCTATAGTCTGTTTTTTTCGCAGGAGACAAAAATAACTGATCTTTATTGGATTCGTTTAGCCCGAAGCTTTTTGATATGGGCACATGCTTCAACGAATATAAAAGAAACAGTCCAAAAAGTTAAGCTCGAGTCACAAAATAAAAAGACAAACACAAAATCACAATATAACGCACATTAAGCTTCCGAAATGGCGGATATTGAAAATGCGCGGCCTTGTATATGAGTTTTTTTCTCTACACAAATTTACGTTGACAAATTAAAAAATTTACTTGTTTTATTCATGATTCATGTAATTTAAGGAATTTTAAGAATAAAAATTAAATTAAAAATAATACATTAAAATTATTAATCGATTATTTGAATACTTTTACCGTTTATTTGAATATTTATGCCGATTATTCGCATAACAATGAATTTTAATAATCCAAACACTACGTAATCTACATAATATAACATAAACACTCCTGTCACGCCTGTCACCCAGAGGGGTAGGCATAGACTACAGACTTCCATTTGGCACGATCCTGACACACCTCTCTCGCCTCCTTCACATTCATACACCTACGCATACATGCTCGTTGGTTAAGGGTACTCCTAATTTGGCCCGTTTTCAATAAATCGCCAATTTGGTCGATACATTTTCGCCTAGGACGTCCCTTTCCGACTCTGCCATTCACTTCTGCAACATAAATTTTCTTTGCCACTCTTTCCTCATTCATTCTTTCCACATGACCAAACCACCGAAGCATTCCTTTCTTAATCCTGGTCACAACATCATCTTGCAAACCACACTCTTCTCTTATTACACAATTTCTTACCCTGTCGTTCAGATTCAGCCCTAACAAGGACCTAAGGACTTAAGGAGGAAGGAATTAAGGACCGCATTTCTACTGCGTTGATTCTACTCTCGTGCTTCTTCTGCCACACCCAACTTTCACTACCATACGTTAAAGTAGGGACCAACACAGCATTGTGAATTGCCATACGTACCTTTTTTGACACATTTTGACTCTTCACAATAGAGTGCAGGGCCCATTTACTCTATTTCCCGGTAATCTACATAGCGACATATCATTAAAACGACGTCAAGTAAGAAAAGTTGATACTGGTTATTTTTTAATATTTTGCTTTGTTTGAAAGATTCAAATTTAAATTAGAGATAAAAAACTATACACGTTGTAAAGAAATAAAGATAGCTTTATAATTCCTTGGATTTACATAAAAGGTTATTTTAAATCGTGTGAGTACGCTTGTGCAAAGTTATTACTGAATGATTAATGTGAAACGCCAAAAGGTATTTCTTAGATTTGGTTGACTATAATAACATAGGGGCAAACGAGCAAGGGGCTTACCCAATGGAAAGTGTCGATCACCGCCCATGACAATCGCAGCACCAGTGAAATTGCAGGTGCGTTGCGGACCTTTTAAAAAGGAGTAAGCTCGTTTCTTGAAGGTCCCTAAGTCGTATCAGTCCGAAAAATTTGCCGGTGATAAACAATTCCACAAAATAGTCGTGCGAGGAAGAAAACTCTTAGTAAATCGCACAGTTATGGACCGCAAAGCATAACCGCAAATGATGTGGATGGTAACGGAAGTTTTGTCGCAATGTCCGTTAGTAAAATTTGGCGGAATGAAATAATCAGAAAAATTCCGCAACATCTTTCCGCAGCGATAGTGAGTCGAGCCAATCGGAAAGAACTCGGTAATTGACGATTCAGGACGACGACGTCAAATGGAAGGAGCTGGCAATGGACAACCCCGGTGCAGGGATTGGTAACAGTATTCCATGTGGGGCTGAACCTTCGCCTTGTAATGTTGCAAACGGTGTGTCGGCATGAAATAAGATAATTAAAGATCGTTTATTTTATAACTTTTCGTTTTTTTTAAAGTCCAAGTTTTTCAGATAAATTTTCTTCTAGATCTCTCAGCCATTACAAATAAGCCCGGTGAAATAGACCGAGAATTATTTTAGAAATGGTAATTTATACGAGTACCTTAACAGCATGCTTACAGCCTCCTCACCCAATATAAGTCAGTTTATTTCGATGTTACATACAGACACTTCAGTTTTATTTATTTGCATATATATGAAATACATACTATATATATATATATATATATATATATATATATATATAGTATGTATTGCATATACATATATATATACATACATACAATACTCATAAAAATAATTTAATGGTAAATATAAAAATGTTTCCTATATTCATCCATTACAGCGTACAAAAGTGGACTTAAGCTAATGTGTATGTAAGGCTAAAGTGGCAAATTCAAATTCAAATTGTTTATTGCATGTCACATTACAAATTTAAGATGGTATAATTTTGATAGGTATACATGTGACGCCCCGCAAGGGTATTGCAACACTAGAGGGCTAACTATTTTCGTATTATCTAATTTTTAAACATAAATTACAATTATCATATCATCAACATTCAATAAAATTTTATATAAATTAATTTAATTTGAAACACAATGTATAGTCTAAGTATTCTTACTTTATCGTTATTTATCGTCAAAAAAATTCATTTAAATTATAGTAACATTTATTAATAAGAAATATTTTTAATTGTTTATTAAATTGCACAGGATTTTCCAGGATTTTTGGATTTATGGAATTCGGTAAATGGTTATAAATCTTTATTGACATAACGTGAGGGCTGACGTGTGTTTTAATTTGGAGAAGGGTATCAAGCTTATATTATTTTCTATTATTTCTTTTAGTCTTTTTAATAGGTGAGTAGAGTTTTGGCGTTTCCTAACAAATTTACAAGATTCGAGGATGTAGATAGATGTAAGTGTTAAATTTTTTTTAATGATGTGGGGTTTACATGACACCATTTTGTCCAAATTTATCAATATTCGTGGACACTTCTTTTTGTAATATAAATAATTTATTTACATCACAAGAGTTTCCCCACAAGATGATGCCATAGGAGAGTACGGAGTGAGTTTAAGACTGCCCTTGCGGCTTACTATGCACATGGCATAGTAAGCCGCAAGGGGGCAGTCTTAAAATATGTTACACGTTTAAGGTGTTGCAGTGCATAAATAAATGAGGATATTTTTTTGCAACTTTTTGTACGTGCTGTTTCCAACTCAAATGTGTGTCCAGGTCTATTCCTAACAAAGTGCCAGAGTTAACAGTTTCTAGTTTTGTATTTTTATAGTTAAACGATATTTGTAAACCAGTTTTTTGGTAGGGTTTATATTGAATAATTTTATAAAACTATTATTTACGGATTTTATCGCGTTTAATTAAACGCGATAAAATCCGTAAATAATAGTTTTATTCAATGTGTAGTGTTCGCGTAAATTTAAGAAATCATTGAATAATTTTAGTTTTATTAAGGTTAAGTTGTAAATTATGTAATTGTAGCCAGCCAGTAATTTTATCTAATGTATAGTTCAATTTTGTAGTTAAATCTGTGGAATTAGTGCAAGAGATTAAGATGGAGATGTCATCTGCAAAGAGCACGCATAGATCGTCCAGTATGTTTGGGAGATCATTTATATAAATAATAAACAAAATACAACCCAAAACGCTACCTTGAGAGATAGAGCCAGTAATGAGGGTTGCATCCGATCTGACATGAGTAATTTTGCCTATCTCGAAGTCGGTATTTTCAATTTCTACATATTGGAAGCGGTTATCAAGATAGGATTTGAACCAATTATGAGCTATTCCCCTAATTCCTGTTTGATACAGTTCATCCAATAGAGTTCTTAATGTTTATCCAAAAGACTCTGTCATAGGCTTTACACATATCGAGCAAGAAGCCTACTGCGATTTTTTTATCGACGATTTTGTCTAGGATGTTTTTTACATATTTATAAATTGCTAAGGTGGTGGAGTGGTTTTTCCTTTTCCTTCCTAAAATTTTATATTTTTCATAAAATGAACAAAGACGTTTCGCCATAGCCGCTTCAAATATTTTAGCAGACGTAGGTAACAGAGCTATAGGTCGATAATTATTTTAGTTTCGCCCTTTTTATGCAAGGGTTTGATTAGAGATATTTAGAGGGCATCTGGGAAGATACCTTCTGAAAAAGATTGATTTACCAATATTGTTAAAGATTGTTAACAAATCAGCACAACTTTTAATCAAAATAGGAGTCATTTCAACAATGCCGTAGGATGATTTATTTTTGAGATTTTTTTTATTATAGTATTCATTTCATTAGTTTCTACTGGGCTTAAGAAGAGAGTGTTTTCGATGGATTTTGTTAAAGTTGTTTTATTTAAGTTACAGTTATTTGAGTGTAAATTTCCTATAGATGCATAAAAGGTATTAAATAAGTTCGCTACTATTTTAGGATCACTTGATATATGTTTATCTGTTATTTTTAGTTGGACATTTCTATATTTTCGTGAATTTTTGTTAGTCTCGTTGTTTATGATTTGCCACATAGTTTTAGTTTTATTTTGAGAATTTTCAAATTTATATTTGTTACATAATTTTTGGAAAAATTGATGGCTTTTTTTAATATTTTACAATACTGTTTATAATGATATATAAAATTTTCATTTTTTGGTTTTGGAAACCAATAACTTTAAAAATCTTTTATAGCGACACGATGTTTTTAATTCTACTGTTAAATAATTTTTCTTTGGATGATTTTTTTTTATTTGGATTTTTGGTATACATTTATTTAAAGCTCTTTGTAAGATTTCACTAAATATGTTATAATTCTCATTTACTTTTTTTATTAGGTTTAAGTATGTCATCCCAATTTATATTAGAAATTTCATTTTTGAATTTAGTTATATTTAAGTTATTGTATATTCGTTTATTTAATAAAAATTGCTTTAAGTTTTGTGTTGGAGACGGTATAGAAATTAATAAAATACAATGATCTGAAAAACCAAATTCATGAACAGCTATTTTCATATCCTTTAATTTAAAATTAATAAAAAGTAGATCAATGTATGTGGAGCTGTTTGGTGTAATTCTGTTGGGTTGTTTAATCTTTTGGTGGAAGTTATACGATAACATTAAATTAGAGAGCCTATTTTTTTCGCTATTATTTGTTAGGAAGTCTACGTTAAAGTCGCCACCTATGATAATATTCTTAGAATAATCTTTTTTTGAGATGAGACTCAAGAGTTTTTCTAGACGTGAATAGAATACTTCGATTTCCCTTTTGCTATTAGGCCATTAGAGGTTAATAATTAACAGGTTTATTTGAAAGATTTCAGTAGCACATATTTCAAAAATCATTTCGGTGGACAACGAAGATATATCTATTCGTTCGTAATATTCTAATGTGTTTTTTATTAGTATACGTACTCCACCACCGTCATGCTCCTCCCGGCAGAAAGATGAGCTTACGGAATATCCTTCTTCCTTCTTCTTTCTATTCCTTTCTTTTGTTTATTTAACCAAGACTCTGATATACATATGGCATGAAAATTACATCTATCCTCTATAAATGCCTCTAGTAGGTGAGTTTTATTACAAATACTTTGCATATTTTGAAACATAATATTAAAATAAACTCCGAAAAGTAGAGTTACTTGTTATATTATTGTCTTTTCTTGGTCCTACTCCGCTGGTTGTAGCTTGATTTGTGTTTTTTGTAGAGATGGGAACGGTAAAGTTTGGTGATTTATAGACGGTTATTTTTGTATCATCTCTGCCTTCTGTTGTCTGCGTGTACGTATTGATTTTCTCATCATTTAGTAATAGATCGGTTGCTTCTTTTCCGTTGATGATTAACTTATTGTTTCTTATAATCGTGTGGTGTCCATGTTTTCGCGCTATATATAAGGCATGCTTCAACTTTTTTCTTTTTTGCAAAGCTTGAGGACTTAAATACTCTGTGACACTGAAACCGGCTTGTTCTAAATATATTTAGTTATCTAGAATGTATTTTTTCATTCTTTTGCTAATTAATTCGATTTTTAGCGGTCTTTTATTACTCCTTTTGCCTATGAATGTTAGTCCTTCTATATACCCTATTAAATGTAAGCATAGTATGTCATAAAAAATATTTATAACTCTTTCCATTACTATTTCGTCCGATTCCCAATAATTCTCTATAAATCCGTGTAGAACTAAAACTCTTTCATAGAGTTGATTGTTCGGTTGGAGTACATTTTCTTGTATGTGTTGGATCTCTTTTTGTAATTTATTTATAAATTAGGCAAAACATAGGCCTCCCCTCATTGATTACCTCATGGGGGTAATTCGTCATCTAGGCTTGGCAGGCGGTTTGGCAAACGCAGTTTTTATTATTTTGAGTTGTTATTAGGAAGATGCTGTCAGCCATTGCCTTTTTCAGTTTTACTCTTTTATGACAGCCACGGCACGATGTGAGGTAGTAGTATATTCTAACATCGTCATTACACGGTATATAAAAATGTTAGGTAACGCTATTTTTATGAAAATGTTTGTATAATTTTTGCATGCACCGAAGAAGACTGATCAACAACTTATTCACGAGAGCAATGATTGTGTTTAGGTAAATAAAATTTTAATAGATATATTGGTTAGCTTTTAAAAAACTCCATGAAGTAATACTTAAAAAAATTACGTAATTTTTTTAAGTATTACTATTATCAGCAAACGTTTCAAACTTATAGCTGCCACTGAGAAATGTCAAAATACCAAAGATTTTCACTTTTGCAAGAATTAAATTAGAAAATCTTTATATTTCTTTAGAATGCTTAAAGCAAATATTGGTCCTAACATCCACCATACATACAACAAGAATGTACTAGCATCGGCACATTCTTGCAAGACGGTCGGTCAAACTTACGACTTTTACGATACAGATTTTTCTTTATAGAAGTGTGAAAAAAGTCCCACCAGACTTAGTCCACCTGATGATAAGTGGATATTGTGGCTCATTGACGTCTACGTTTACCCTTGGTTAAGAATCAGAGTGCAGATGTGTTGTTACCCCTGAGGACTAAGATGGAATGCCTTATTTCCAGTTATAAGGAGAGACCCTTCTCTACATCTAACATATACGATACACAGCGGTATTAAGCCGTTATTTTACGCTAAAATTTTGTGAGAGCGTGGTTCAACCTCAGTCGAGCCGACCCATTTGTGCTACAATCAAAATATAGTTGTAACATTGCTTTACCATATAGTGGCAATATAAAAATGTGTTAATGAGCCAATCCACGATGAGGCATTTAATAGGAGCCATTAATAGGCATAGAGGTTCATCAGTGGACTTTAATAGGCTGTAACGGTACGGATGGCTCCTCCACGTATAAACGAAGATCAGATACAGGAAAGCTCATTTACAAAACGGCGATGCAAGCTATGTCCAACAATGGGCACAGACCTTTTTTCATGTCTCTGACACACTTGTGGACTATAATTCTGTCCTGCGCCGATGGCTCGTATCCGTTGAAAATGGCTGCTGCGACTGAAATTCGATCTGATAATGGCGTCTTCATTTAATTTTATAGTTTATCACCTATTCTATTCTAAATACGTTCTGGAGGGCAGATTTTAAGTTAACGAAACTAGGTTGTCTATCAATGATATAAACAAGTTAGAATCCGTGAAATCCAATGTTTAGTTGTTAGATTTATGCTCAGACAAATTATATTACGAACTGTTTTAAATATTTTCTATATCAACTTTATCGTATATATATATGTGAATGTTTACAGTGTAGTGGCGGTGTAGGGGAGGCGACAGAGGGAAACAAATCAACTAATGGGCAGCAGCGTCTTCTTAATAACGACTAAAATTAAAAATAAACTGCGGTTGCAAGCCCGCTTACCAAGCGTGGCAACTGTTGCAAATATATAGGGGAATAATAGTAGGGGGATCCCTTATAGTGTTATGCTACTTACATACCATTTTACACTATTTTAAATTTATTTTTCCATTCTGTTTTTGATTTTCTGCGTTCATCTCAAAACTGGATATTTTGCATCACCTTTATTTCCATAGGTACCTGTAACATTTTTAAACCATAAGAACACAATAACAAATCATTTTCACGTCGTATTTTCACGTTATCAGCACTTTTTAAATCGGTGTCAATGGAGTCTACCTTTTTCGGTCTTTTATTTAGTTCTCCGTAACTCTGCAATTTCGGGCTTCGTGCGCACTGTTGCGCTACCTTTTTTCCTATATCAATAATATCTCATTTTTCACTTAAATCTTGCCGTTTCTCTATTACGAGCCTAAAACCAAAATTTGACATGTTTTGACATCGTTGTTTATCTGGTTGTCATGGCAATTTTTATTCAAATATCGTTACCGGCCTGATGTTTTTACTTCAAAAATACTCTTTTCTTCTTGGCCATTTACAAAAATTTGCTTTTAATTTAAATAATTTCAAATAATTTCTCGTTCTTATCCCAGATCCGTCAAAAAGTATAAAAGCCGAAGAATCGGCCAATAGAGGTTCTCACTTCAGCTTTGATACGAGAAGCACCTCTTAAAGGCTTTATCCGCACTGCCTCGGGATCTTGCAAGCCTCTGCCTTCTCCTGAAGTCGTCGCCTAGCCACGCCTACGCCTCCACCTATTAGTGCCCGCGCTATCTTCGGCCGCTGAGCGTGCTTGTCTCAAGCGCTGCGTGTTCCTACTCCTGACGCTGCGTGTCTCCGGCGCTCCAGGCGCTGTGTGTGTCTACTCCGGGCACTGTGTGTGTCTACTCCGGGCGTTGTGTGTGCTTACTCCGAGCGGTGTGTGTGTGCCTACTCTAAGTGCTGCGTGTACCTGCTCAATACGCTGTGTGTACCTACTCCAGACGCTGCGTGGACCTACTCCATACGCTGCGTGTCTACTCCAGGCGCTGTGTGTGTCTGCTCCGGGTGTTGTGTGTGCTCATTCTGGTCGCTGTGTGTGCCTACTTCAAGCGCTGCGTGTACCTAGATTAGGCGCTGTGCATCTACCACAGGCATAGCCTGTACATACATTGTTTCCGTACTCATTTATCTTTATTAACTTTTATTTTTTTTAAAAATTGTAATTCACTATCATCACTACAGCCCATCATCACCCTCATACCTTTTTTTTTATAAAAAAATAATATTTTTTTATAAAATAATAGCTGTAAATATCTTTACAATTTTTTTTAAATAAATTATTTTCTTTTTTGGTTGTTTCGTTGTTAGGTTAGGTTCTTTAGTTTTTAACTGTCGCTTCACGACATTTTGGCGCCCAACGTAAAAGTTCTTCTCTCTTAATTTTTCTTTTTTCTCTTTTCTTCACCTTAACTACGCCTTATCCATTTCCTTTTGATTTAATTGCTTTCTCTTTCATTCTTAACTCTTTATTTACTCATCCTTATCATATCTTCCAAATTCTAAAACAAAACTTCGTCTAGTTTTTCAACTTATCTGGATTATATTTAGACCTACATATAACACTTCACTTACATTCATCACTTTAATATTTTTATTTTAGATAACTTAAAGAGGTACAATTTAATTAACTTTTTTATTTCTTAAACTTAACTTTGCACTTAATTATAACAATGAAAAGGGTTATTAAGTACGAATTCCTTAACAAGGCTGAACTCGAATACGAAGTGAAGATTAGATGTGAGGAAACAGCTAATAATATTTTGCTTCTAAAAAAACAGATTTTTGCGTTTAGTTGATAATTCTCACCCTGAAGATATTCTGACCTCTCCAATTCCGATCGAGGATGACTTGTCTCAAATTGGTTCTACTTTGACCTACCTGGACTGTAAAATTGAAAAATTTTTACAAGGTGAAACCAAATACTTACGACTAATAGAAACTTTTATTAATCATGTTTATTACAGATTGGAGCGAATAGATACTGACTTATATCCAGACTTTAAAGCTATTTTCGATACTTTGAAGATGAAATTTGACGCTATTACTAAACAATTCGAATCCTTGACTCCACCTTCAACTGAAAATGACTCTCCATCACTTGACCCTCCTGTTGACCCGACTGTCATGGAACCTCCTCTTATTTCTCCTCTTATCTATAAAATCTTCTGTTAAGATCCATACCCCGTATCCTTCACCACCACAATCTTTTTCTCCAACTAACGTCTTCAAAGATCTGAAAAGACACACCTTCAATGGTAAAAGCTGTCCAAGAGCCTTTCTTCAAAAACTTGAAGAATACTGCTTAGCTCGTGGCTTATCCAAAGACTTGTTGATCTCTCAAGCATTTGAAATTTTCACCGACAATGCTCTTCATTGGTTCAGATTTAAATATAATCAGAATCCAAACTTAACTTGGAACGAACTTTCCTCTTTATTAATCAAAGACTTGGTTTTGATTATGATTATAAACTTCTAGAAGCGATTAGGAACCGAACTCAAGGTCGTGATGAACCTATCGTCATCTATATTTCCATCATGTCTGGAATGTTCACTCGTATTTCGAAGAAACTTTCTGAAACAGAACAATTGGAGATTATTTTGAGGAATATTCGCCCATGTTATTCAGTCATCGTAGCTCTAAAAGACATTGACTCTATCGACTCTCTTCTGGCTACTTGCCAAAACTATGAAAAGTTCCTTGACAGAGACAAACAATTTAAAGAACCAAATGTACAACAAAGTCCTCTTATTTCTGAATTCAACTACAAGCATTCCACTTCAAGTTCAGTTGGCTCTTCAAATTCTTCTAATAACTCACAACCTTCTCCTCCCTTTATGAATAAATTCACTTCATCCTACAAATACCCTTCTAGACAAGTTAATAGTCTCTCTCAAACTAAAGCTCCTCAAGAAAGCTCTTTTTGTGTTCGCTGTCGTAAACAAGGTCATACTTTGAACACTTGTACTCAACCACGATTCGTGATTTGTTTCAAATGTGGTCTTAAAGGTTTTAAAACTGCAGATTGCCCCACTTGTTCTCCCAAACCACATACTAGTTCAAAAAAACTAACTGCTGACTTGAAAAGCAACTTAAACTTTAATAATGACGATTGGGATAGTTGGATTAAAACAATTCAAAACTTCTTTTCTTGTTACAAAATCTCTTCTACACTCTACTCCAAAGAACAAGATCTTAATCGTCCATTCGTTAATGTCAAAATTTATGACTTAACTTTATCTGGTTTACTAGATTCTGGCAGCTCAGTAACTATTCTGGGTAATAATTCTCATTTGGAAATTCTTAAACTGGGCTGTAAACTTTTCAAGTCAGATCTTATTACTGTCTCTACTGCTAATAATCAAAAAGTTAATTCCTTGGGTTATTTTGACTTACCTGTTCATTTCAATAATCAAACTCATTTGATTAAAGCTTATGTTTTTCCGGAAATATTTCCTTCGCTAATACTAGGTATTGACTTTTGGAGAAAATTTAATCTGTTACCTAGTGTTTTATCTTCTCTTAACTTTACAGAATCTAAATGCTCTGCTATCGAAACTAAAGATATTAAAGTTTTACCTTATGAGCATTTAACTCCTAACCAAAAGGACATCGCTAACGACATCATCCAACGCTTCAAGACAATTTCTTTTGAAGAAAAAGGTATCCTGGGGAGCACACACTTAATCACCCATAAGATTGATACTGGTGATTCTCTTCCAATCAAACAAAGATGTTACAGACTGTCTCCTGAAAAACAAAAGGCGTTAATTAATGAAGTTGATAAGATGCTGGGATGGAACGTCATTGAACAATGCGAAAGTCCTTGGTTATCTCCAGTTCTCATCACTCCGAAGAAGAATGGTGAATGGCGTTTCTGCGTAGACAGCAGGAAGCTTAACTCAGTTACACGTCGTGATGCTTATAGTCTGCCACTAATAAGCGAAATTTTGGACAACCTGAAGAATGCCAAATACTTATCAAGCATCGACATTGCGAAAGCATTTTGGGAGATTCCCTTGAATCCTGCTGATAAAGATAAAACTGCATTTTATGTACCTGGAAGAGGTATGTTTAGATTCAAGGTAATGCCTTTTGGTCTCACTAACTCACCTGCAACTCTACAAAGATTAATGGATATGCTTTTTACTCCTGAATTTGAGAACAAGGTATTTCGCTATCTGGATGACATCGTTATAATTAGCGAAACTTTTGATAAACACATATCGCTTCTCATGAAAGTTCATGAAAAACTTTCATATGCTAATCTGACTATTAACTTTGAGAAGAGTCAATTCTTCAAGAAAGAACTAAAATACCTTGGTTTTCTAGTGGACGTGTATGGTCTACGTGCTGATCCAGATAAAATAAAAGCTATTTTAGAATATCCTGTACCTACTTGCAGAAAAGAAGTACGAAGATTCATAGGCACCTGCAGCTGGTTCAGAAGATTCATTCCAAACTTTAGCACTATTGCCTCTCCACTCAACCGACTAACCTGTTCCGGGAAGAACGCTCCTAAATTTTTATGGAATTCACAAGCTGCAGCTGCTTTCCAGAGACTTAAAGAAGCTTTGGTAACTGCTCCTGTCCTTGCTTGCCCTAACTTCAAACTACCTTTCTCTGTACATTGTGATGCATCAAATTATGGCATAGGAGCAATGCTTACTCAACATCAAGATGACAAAGAAGTCGTGATTGCTTACATGAGTAAAGCACTAAATAAAAATCAACAGAACTACTCAACTACTGAAAGAGAAACATTGGCTGTAATAACTGCGTTAGAACATTGGCGATGTTACCTAGACAATGGTAAAAAATTTACAATATATACTGACCATGCTGCACTTAAATGGTTTCAGAACTTATCGAATCCATCAGGAAGACTTGCTCGCTGGACTTTACGCTTATCATGCTTTAACTTTGTCCTGAAACATAAAAAAGGAAAGGATAACGTTGTTCCAGATTTATTATCAAGACATAAGAATCAAGAACGTCCTGATACACGAGAAACTTCACCTCAAGGCGTACATCCTATTACAATTGAAGAACCACCTGATCGTGAACTTGAGCACTACAACAAGATTTTTTCTCGGATGCTCTAACAACCCAGACGCATATCCCAACTACACTATCAAGGATAACAAACTTTACCGCTGCATCCATTCTCTCGATCGTCTAAACGATGACTTTATTTGGAAAGAAGTTCCACTACCTCAAGATAGACATGCACTTATTGAAGTTAACCATGGTTCCCCTTCAGAACTCCATCTTGGTATTTTCAAGACATTCACGAAAATATCTTTAAAATACTATTGGCCTGGTATGTTTAAGGACATTGCCAAATTAATCTCGTCTTGTGAAACCTGCTTAACCTACAAACACCCTAATCATTCTCCCTATGGTCTTATGGGTAAACCCAAACTTTGCTCCAGGCCTTTACAAACTACATCCTTAGATCTTATGGGTCCATTACCTATGACTCGTAGACGAAATCAGTATATTCTAGTAATTAACTGCAATTTTACTAAATATACTATGATGTTTCCCCCTTAAACGTGCTACTTCAGCTAATATTATTAATCTTTTGGAAAAATCAGTTTTCCTAGTTCATGGCATTCCCCAAACTATTATAATGGACAACGCGGTTCAATTTCAGTCGCGAGAATTCCAATCATTCTTAAATTCTTATAACGTTCCTTGTATTTTTCACACAGCTTTATATTGTCCTCAGGTTAATCCTACGGAGAAGTTTAATAGTACAATTATTACAGCTCTAGCATCTCTAGTAGGAGACGATCATAGATCCTGGGACAACCATCTTGCTAAGATTCAGTACGCAATGAACAGCGCTACAAATGTAGCTACTGGCTTTACTCCAAACTTTTTAGTCTTTGGTAGGGAAACAATACCTTGTGGTTCCTTCTATACTCCAACTCAGAACCTTGAGGAATTGATATTTATGCCTCGTGATATTTACGCGTCTAATGCTGGTCTCCTCTCATCTATTTTTCACAAAGTTCAAACTAAACTTCACATAGCTCACGCTAAAAATAGCGCTCGCTATGATCTTCGCCGGTCTTTTAAAGAATTTAATGTGGGAGACACTGTTTGGCGTAAAAACCATGTTTTAAGCAATCCCGGCGCATACTTTAATGCTAAACTTGCCCCTAAGTTCATCAAGTGCAAAGTGATAGCTAAACTGTCACCACTAGTCTATGTGCTTGAAGACCCTAATGGAGTTAGAGGCAAGTGGCACATCAAAGATGTAAAATCATAATTTTTTTTTAACTTTTATTAACTGTTAATTTGTATATATGTATAAATATCACCATCATTCTCACCTTATTATTTTTATTTCTTTGTTTGTTTGGTGATCCAGTGTTCTTCAACACATCTTGCTTTAGGACCTCGAATTTTCGTTGGTTAATCTTTACTTTTTTATTTTTATTTCAGACACATCTCGTTAGTGATGTTGCTGATCTCTGGCTTTGAGCCCTACCGCTCTGGCCGTTCTTAATCTTTACTTAAGTCATAGCGACTAAAGCTTGCTTAAGATTAATTTCTTTAACTTTATCTTCACTCAGGAGCGGATGACAACTCCTTACATAAGCCTGGATGTCCTTTCGAAATGGTTTTTTTTTCTTCCACGCAGGAGCGGATGACAACTCCTTAAATAAGCCTGAATGTCCTTTCGAAAACACACTTTTAGAGTGGTAGTCATTGAATGTGAACTCCACCCTTACCTGAATGCAGATGATGAATGTAACAGATAGTATATCTGATTTTGCCTGGTGATGTCTGTTACTGCAATGCTGTGTTTTTATGGTTTATTTTAGAATGTACATATCAAAACTTTTGCTGAGTCAAAAATTTTCCAGGGTCGGGGGGGAAAATGTAGTGTTATGCTACTTACATACCATTTTACACTATTTTAAATTTATTTTTCCATTCTGTTTTTGATTTTCTGCATTCATCTCAAAACTGGATATTTTGCATCACCTTTATTTCCATAGGTACCTGTAACATTTTTAAACCATAAGAACACAATAACAAATCATTTTCACATCGTATTTTCACGTTATCAGCACTTTTTAAATCGGTGTCAATGGAGTCTACCTTTTTCGGTCTTTTATTTAGTTCTCCGTAACTCTGCAATTTCGGGCTTCGTGCGCACTGTTGCGCTACCTTTTTTCCTATATCAATAATATCTCATTTTTCACTTAAATCTTGCCGTTTCTCTATTACGAGCCTAAAACCAAAATTTGACATGTTTTGACATCGTTGTTTATCTGGTTGTCATGGCAATTTTTATTCAAATATCGTTACCGGCCTGATGTTTTTACTTCAAAAATACTCTTTTCTTCTTGGCCATTTACAAAAATTTGCTTTTAATTTAAATAATTTCAAATAATTTCTCGTTCTTATCCCAGATCCGTCAAAAAGTATAAAAGCCGAAGAATCGGCCAATAGAGGTTCTCACTTCAGCTTTGATACGAGAAGCACCTCTTAAAGGCTTTATCCGCACTGCCTCGGGATCTTGCAAGCCTCTGCCTTCTCCTGAAGTCGTCGCCTAGCCACGCCTACGCCTCCACCTATTAGTGCCCGCGCTATCTTCGGCCGCTGAGCGTGCTTGTCTCAAGCGCTGCGTGTTCCTACTCCAGACGCTGCGTGTCTCCGGCGCTCCGGGCGCTGTGTGTGTCTACTCCGGGTACTGTGTGTGTCTACTCCGGGCGTTGTGTGTGCTTACTCCGAGCGGTGTGTGTGTGCCTACTCTAAGTGCTGCGTGTACCTGCTCAATACGCCGTGTGTACCTACTCCAGACGCTGCGTGGACCTACTCCAGACGCTGCGTGTCTACTCCAGGCGCTGTGTGTGTCTACTCCGGGTGTTGTGTGTGCTCATTCTGGTCGCTGTGTGTGCCTACTTCAAGCGCTGCGTGTACCTAGATTAGGCGCTGTGCATCTACCACAGGCATAGCCTGTACATACACTGTTTCCGTACTCATTTATCTTTATTAACTTTTATTTTTTTTAAAAATTGTAATTCACTATCATCACTACAGCCCATCATCACCCTCATACCTTTTTTTTTATAAAAAAATAATATTTTTTTATAAAATAATAGCTGTAAATATCTTTACAATTTTTTTAAATAAATTATTTTCTTTTTGGTTGTTTCGTTGTTAGGTTAGGTTCTATAGTTTTTAATTGTGGCTTTACATTTTATAAAAGAAACTGTAAATATCTTTACAAATTTTAAATAAATTATTTTCTTTTTGGTTGTTTCGTTGTTAGGTTAGGTTCTTTAGTTTTTAACTGTCGCTTCACGACACCCTATAAGGCAATCTACCTAAGTTCAGAAGTAACAGTATGTAATGTTTAATTTTCTACATATTTTTTAATTTATTTTATACATGAATACATGATTAGCAACAAAACATCATTTTAAGATATAAGTCAAAATCATCTAACATATAACGACAACCAATGTGCTGTCAAACGTGTTGGGTTGTAATCCTCATTTAAAATTAGTGAACAGTTAGTGAACTGTTCCTGATTTGGCAAAGATATCAAATTGAAGGGATCATTTTACATCATGAACTCATACCTTTAAAACGAATACGGATGAAATTAAGAAAGTGTTTTTGAGTTTTCAGCTATATGTTTTCAGCCAACTTGTCAATATTGAATGGTAAAGACTTCAAAGTATCTATGAATTTATAATTTTAATTTTATAGGTTTATAATTTTTTATATAGTGTATATTTATTATTAATTGTTTACAATAATAATAATATTATTGTTTTAATTATTATTTTTAGTTAAGTTTCTATGTTGTATGAATATTAAATAATTTAAAGTATTATTACAAATCTTTATATTTTCAAGAGTTTCGAAAACCATACCTTCTAGTTTGCTGTTGCCTTGGATTTAAAAACAGTAAATCAGCTTAGAGCTTTCATTCGGCTAATACCTGTTGCGCAAGAATTATTTATAATTTCTTTTTGCTAGTATAAAACCTTCCTGAATTTTTATCTTAGAGAAAACTGCTTTTAGTCATTATATTTAATGTGCTATATTGAAAAGAAAGTTGAACCACAAAAACTCTGGTTTGGGTGCATATCTTGTGTTTCGGTGTGTAAATTATTTATTTAAAAATAAACATACAAAAACGAAAAGCTAAATTCTAAGAACTAAAAATAGTAAAATAATGTAAATATTATAACAATCTCAATATAATAACAAGAATATCGTCTTAATTGTTAAGTTAAAAAATATACTCATATGTTTCTCGAAATTTATACAGCATTACCCTTGAAGTAACATTTTACAGTTCATTCCTAGTGCAAATATTTTATTTTCATTGCGTTGTTATCATAAGATTTCAACACCTTAAGTTAATGTAAAAGGTATACCTAACCATCCTTTTATATATTTAGCTTTTATTTGATGCTAAGTAGCGGTGGACGTTTCTGCTATTAATTATTTCAGTTTAAAGGGTGAGGATATATATATATATATATATATATATATATATATATATATATCAACTAAACGAGAGGAGAGACCAATTTTCAAAACTGAACTTTTACGAGTTGATAATGCATAAGAAGAATAACGTAAAATACCCCTACTATATAGACTATACTATTTTATTAACTGAATATGTGGCCACATTATTATAATTATCGCTACATATAGCTCTAAGGCATTGTTTTGTATATAATACTTACTACAAAACCAAAAGTTTTATTTAAAACGCAACTTCTTAATGATGGTACCCACTGTGTGACCATCTGTGTGGCAAACTAGTTTACCTCAGTCCCAACAAGCGACATCCGATTAGAAATTATTATTAGACATTATTAGTTTCTCGTTAAAATTCTCATAATTTTATTATTATGTCACAGGGTTCATAATCCGATTGCTCTCGTACGTACTATTAAATGTTAGTAAGTGAACACAAAGTGATATTGTTTTGGTATACGAATATTTGTAACGTATAAGTAACATCGCATATACAGAGTTATTTTACACAAATCATCATGACGTAGTTTTTTACATTTATTACAGCCTATCGAAATTCCGTCCCTGGAAATAAACCGCCATAGATTTTTCATAGTGAGGATATTTTCTATATTTACAACACTTGTCAGGCGGATTGGTAACCGCAATTTTTTTTATTATTTGAGACCTTAGCAGCAACATATCACTTCCCTTCTCTTTACCTTTCCCTCTGTCGTCTTACGATATCCACGGGTCGATATGGGGAAGCAGATTTTCTAACCCTGCCATAATACTAATAATAGTATGGTTTGCAACAAATATCATAAAATAGTCACTTTTGTTCGTACATGAATCAGACCACGTTTCATACGCGCAAAATAAACTTGTAACTGATCATGTTCCCGCTACCGCGGCGTTATCAAAGCGAAACAGTCAACAAACACTCGTTTATACTCGGATGCGGTGCTCGAATGACAACTGCTGAGTGTACATACGTATTAAACTGATCTCTTCAACTGAATATTGTGGAAACGAGTAACTGTAGCAATAGTAGTTACGTGTTTCCACTTGCAACTTTGTGTGTAAAAATTTACTGTACACTATTTTTGGCTTTTTATAGGCTGATTTTAAGGAGCTATTGTAGCCAATGTTCATCTGATACAGCTACATATGCTTTACAATCTTTGAGGACTAGGGCGGAATGACACAGCCTATTATACTGGATCTCTATACCCAGTGCACACATTGCTTCATGACGGTAGATATATTATGTATGTAAGAGGGTAGTTCCAACCCTGAGTGAATTTCTAGGTAGGAGAAGAGTCTTACTATAAAGTATCGAGGATCATCGTTAATGTACAGCAGTATTGATGTTCAGAAGTGATTAAAGGAAAGATTGCCTTGTGGTGGCCGCACTATTGGACCAAACGGTGCGTTCCATCACAAAAATCTATAACTGTTTCATTTCTAGACGTTTTGAATTGAAACTTTGTTTGCGTGTTTCTGAATACTTGTGTTATTTGGTTATTTAAACATCGTTACTTCAAAAACTAAATTTATTAAGTAAAAAAAATGACAAAAATGAAATTTGAAAATGTTCGTACAAAAATTAAATTATAAAAATTGATTGAAATAGTTCTCACAAGAATGTTATGACCAATCCTGATTATAAGTACAACAACAGTTACGAAGTATGCAATATCGTTCTTATCGTACGTGTGATTAAAATGATCACCGCAAAAAAAATCTCATGTGAAAATATTTTTCCAAATATTAAACACCTTAAATATGTATGTAAACAAACAATAACAATTTTTTTGTTGTATCTACAAACGTAATAAATAAGTGAAAATAACGAGAATTGTCTGTTTTATTTTCCGCCGGACGACATTTTTGCCTTTAGCTCAAAAAGGAACAGTAATGAAGTAGGTTTTTTTTTTTATTTTCTTGTGTAAATTAATAGTTATCGAATCTAAAAATGTCATGAAATCGACATCGACACTATAGCTATATCTTCTCATAATATATAACAGTCAAAACGGTTTCAGTACACGACTTTTGTCCGAACCATTTTTCAGATGGAATGTACCGTTTGGTCCCATAGTGCGCCGCTCTTCCTAATCTCCGTGGCCGAAACTTGGCTAGCGACGGAACCACACACCAGATTCAGTCAGTTTTGTCGCGAAAGCTAGTTTAACCATGCTCCGGGTGCTCGTTTTTTTATGGCTCCATGCCCTGCCCTGGCTAATTTTAATGTTTCAATACCTAGGAATAATTTTGTATTTGCCAAAAAACGTTTTCGAGTATGACTGTGAAACGCTTACGTAGGCACTTTCCTACCAGCTACATAGTAAAATCAGTTATATTGTTATTTGTCCAATCTTAATTTATCAAAGCTTGACCACTCTGCTACTGAGCTTTCAGAACAAATACCAATTTTCTTTAAAATTTAATAAGCCCTCCTCAATAAGAGGAGGCCTGGACGTTTAAAGGTTGTAACTAACTTGCTATCTACGAAAAGTTTGCTATTTTCGTTCTGCTACATAACTACTTGTTACTAATAATGTCAAAATTATGCTTTTAAAAATTCATCAATCCATCCACCCATTAAAGTCTAAAAAAGTTCACATTCAAAGATAGGACTAAATGTGTACATTATATATTTTTTTGGGTTTTAATCTATTTGCTACGCTCGACAGCGAATTGGAAACCGTAGTTGGTTATGATTTTGAGTTGTTATCTGGACGACGCTTCTGTCCATCTTCTGTTACAATTTTCCTCTGTCGCTTTGCTAAATTTAGAGAATTCACTACACCATAAGAACTCGTAGGTGTCTTAAGGGGCAAGGACAGAGAAAATCTGAGACAGGACATTGGCAGTAGCATCTTCCTGTTTAGAGCCAAAATGATGAAAAAGTACGTTTTTGCCCTAACACACTAATGTAAAGCATGGCAACTATGGCAAATATCCTCTCTATCTGATAACCCATAGAAGAGGTCGGCGTTCAGTAGCTTTCTTTTAATGGGTCGTTAGAATGTAATTATACGAACTAAATGCCTTGAACTAACTGCTTAAACCCTCTTAGAAATGAGAGAAGGTTTTTGCCCACCAGTAGGACGACTTTAGGTTGTAACTTTACTTTGCTGGGATAAGGCGCGAGCGGCGGTTGCAGTTAAATGTATGTTTTACATCTTACGTCTTTATTTTTATTTAAAAACATTGATCCACTAATTAAATTTAGACTGTATCGAGTCAGAGTCGTTTACACCCAAACATTGTGTATACTGCAGATTAAATCCTTATTCTAAGTCGGAGTAACATAAATAATTCGTACGATTATCAAAACCTTAATTAAACTGAAGTTCATTTTTTTTCCATTACTTTTGCGCGTCATTAACAGAAGTTAACTATTTCATAGTAATTGGCGTCGAAGCTCGACCTACCTCGACTCATCCCAATCGATAATTTTGTGCTTAATTTGGGATCTATTGTTTTACTAACACGGTGTCTTATAAATAGTTATCAGGTCTTGTATTTTTAAACAATTTAAAAAAATAAAGAAGTCCTCAGTTCGTCTGTTTTTTCGCTTAATACTTCTGTGTTTCATATGGTGAGCTTAGAAAACTGGAGAAATATTTTTCTGAAAACAAGGCATTTCATTTAGTCCCTAGGGGAGACAATTCATCTGTATTGTCACCCCTAAGACCTTAATGGAATTTAAAGGGAAATTTAGAAGTCTATGGACTAAGTCATCCACTTATGGGGGTATACATTAGGTGGATTGTGTGTTAATTTATAACTCTTGATTTATGTAAAAAAATTTAGCAGTGGTTTCATTTTTGAGTAAAAATTATATCTGTAGTTATATTGGAGAAGATTATAATGTAACTATTAAGAATATATTAAGGCTGTTACCTTGAGCTTGTGCTGTTCAAAAGTCCGCAAGAGGGAATCAAAAAATCAAACTTTTATTAAAAATTACAAGCCGACTTCAAACAAACTAAAAAGAACAATACAAATATGCAATAATTATTATCATAATAAAAAACAACTAAATCTAAAAGCAGCTTCCTCTGATGCTGGCTTTAAGCGAGTTGCCCCTGAGATGAGAGGTACCAAAGTGTTTACGCACGTCACATTCCACACCTCTCTCTAGGTACTAATGTCGTATCGTCGGATCTCCTGCTATTTTCTTTAAATATCCTAATACCTTAAAATACTCTAATACCGAGGGAATATTAATAAAATCAAGAGCATTTCAAACAACAACATTCGGAGAACCGTAACAGGACAAAGCCTTGGAGCTCAAATTCGTTAAAGCCGGTGCCACAAGCGCACTTATGAGGTTGACAGATCGCCGCTCCTAGGCCGATTCCTAGGGATTTGTGGAAGCCCTTCCTATCAAGTATCATAATATTGTTGCGCGTCACAGTTGATGCCACTAGCGCCATCTGGTATCTAGTATCAGAAATAGGAGTGTCAAGATCTGTCTGGAACTCTCCCAACAGCGTAACAATATGTTTTTATATTAAAGATTTTTTCTGATTTTTTTTTAATATCGTACTTATTTTTTTGTAAATTAATGTGCTATTAATGTTCCTTTTTTCTGTATCTTCTTTAATTTCAAATGTATTACACGTTTTTTTTTATTAAGCTCCGCGGAAGTCAAAACCGTTTCAACATCTAATCCTTTCGGAAAGTCTCAAACTCAAACTATCGGCACCGGGCTTAAGAGCTGGTCTTAAATTCTATTTACACGCCAGGCGTAAAAGAAAATTTACGTCGTTAGGTGTATGTGATAGTCGCCCATTACAACACCCACGGAATGAAAAGGGGTAATGATCTCTTTTAAGCCGGCAAATATTGATCATTAAATAATCATTGTATGTTTATTTGTTAAATATATATACATTATAAAATATTTTAGAATGAAAAATTATTAGTTTCTAAACAATGCACAGGTTTCCTTGTATTTGGAGTTCTGCTATTTCATTCCATAGCACTGATCCAGTGTATTACAATCAAAAGCAAAAGTAAAATGATTAAAATGCGGCGTGGGTAATATCTTAGGGAAATAATTTAACCTACATATTTAGTATCAAAAATATATTTTACTTAAAGACGATAATGTTACTTGAAAAACAAAGAAAAAATTACATTAAAAAGTTGCAATTTTGCCAGAAAATATTTTAAAAGACGTCTTTATTCTACTTAACCGTGTCAACAAGCGGGGGGGGGGGGAATAAACCTTATGTTGTCGAAATGTATTGAACAAAAAAATACTTTCTAATGAAACCTTTAATAACTTTAACTTGACTAAAGAAGAAAACAAACATATTAACCTATTTTACTGATTTTATCGCTTTTAATTTTAACTCTTTTGATTCTCAACGTTTAGAGCACTTTACACCGGCCATGATAACGGGGGAGTCTATGGTGTCTGACGTCTTTATGTCATAATTAACGAAGGCTACCTTCAACTTTTGTTCATTATCATTTTTGGTTCGATCTACGTAGAACGAGCTTACAGTACCTTGAAGTCCGGCAGTGTTATGAATATTAATTATTAATTATGAGATCCCAAGCATATGATAGCACCCAGTCTTCTTCTCTATTATAATAAGGATTTTTTTTAATTTCAATAGCGTCGCAAAGCATTGCTGGTAGGAATCGGTATTCTTTTGCGAGGTAGTATGTTCTTATGGAGGCCCGATTCAAAATATGTTCTTAATCTAGGTTCTACATGAAACCATGTATGCAAGCACACTTAGTTCCTATATGAAACAATGTCTGTATTCCTTTTAAATAATTGTACGATGCTCAGATTAACTCGTACATTGGTTTTCTTATTAGTTTTTTACAGTCAAAGTGTGATTTTTATAAAATAATGTGACTAACTGTCCACCAACGGCAAGTGGATGATGCGACATCTACATACATCTAGACATATGTATCTACCATAGATATCTCATCCACCATAGATATTTCTATAGGATAGGGTGACAAACGAGCACACAGACCACCAGATGGTAAGCGGTTGCTGCGGCCCATAGACATCTACATCTTTCCTCGAGTATGCAGAGTATGCAGCAGTAATCAAAATGCAGATGCGTTTTTTTATATTGCCTGTGGACTAAGATGAAATGCCTCTTTTCCAGTAAAAAGGGTCTCCGGTTCTCTACACTCACCATACGAAACACAGCAGCATTAAGCTACTACTAATTTACTCTGGTATTCTGTGAGAGCGTGGTTCTTCCCCGCTCGAGTTTACCCATTCATGCTATAACTATACTACTAATATAACTGCAGCATGGCTCTTCCACGTATACATCTACATTTATCTTTGATAAGATTCATCTGATCTAAGTATCATGAGTTTTCAATTAGTATGGTGTTGATGTAGTAGTATACTTTTCGTTATTGCTCGTGTATCCCGAATTAAAATTAAAAAAAGAAAAACTAACAACCTTCGCGCCACAGGACAAAGGTCTAATCTCTTTTCTTTTAAAGTTTGTAGTGATGCATGTTCTTAATTATGTTTTAAATTTTGCACACTTATAGTTTCGTCATGTTTTTCATTAATATTGAGCTTGTGGTTCGGCAATGAAAATAGCCATAATACTTTTTTTATATCGCAATGGTTAACTATGTATTTTTTCGTATTATAAGACGGAAAGGGATGTCCTAGGCAAAAGTGTATCGAACAAAGTGGCTATACTTACAATATGAAACACAGCAACACCCAGCTGCTATTTTACTCTAGTATTCTGTGAAATCATGGCTCTTCTCCGATTGTTCCGACTCCTTCGTGCTTCGACCATAATATGGCTGCAGCATGGCTCTACTACGTGTAAAATGGAATCGGTAATAGGATTATTTCTATTCAAGTTTAATATAAGAGTACCGACTACATATCTGTATAACTATTTCTATATCTACATAACTATTTTTTCGAAAACTATTACTGGTATCAAATTAAATGTTCCATTTATCAATTTAAAGGCATCATTTTTTACCAAGTCGAGGCATTGAAAGATTATGCACTACCCCATATCGTCTCGTTAGTGTCCTAAAAAGTGACAGAGGAAAATTGTAACAGAAGATGGACAGAAGCGTCGTCCAGATAACAACTCAAAATCATAACCAACTGCGGTTTCCAATTCGCTGTCGAGCGTAGCAAATAAAGCAAAACCCAAAAAATATATAATGTACACATTAGTCCTATCTTTAAATGTGGACTTTTTTAGACTTTAATGGGTGGATGGATTGATGAATTTTTAAAAGCATAATTTTGACATTATTTGTAATAAGTAGTTATGTAGCAGAACGAAAATAGCAAACTTTTCGTAAATAGCAAGTTAGTTACAACCTTTAAACGTCCAGGCCTCCTCTTATTGAGGAGGGCTTATTAAATTTTAAAGAAAATTGGTATTTGTTCTGAAAGCTCAGTAGCAGAGTGGTAAAGCTTTGATAAATTAAGATTGGACAAATAACAATATAACTGATTTTATTGCCTCCAAATAATTGTATTGTTATTGGTCCACGTATAATTTATTTAAGTAAAATGCATCCACGGTACGAAAGAAAATATGAAACTACTTCTGAATTCTCTTTTAATCGATGTAAGTTGCGTGGATATTTTTTTTATTTTTTATTTTGTACATTAACAAAGTGTGGTTTTGTATAGAATAAGGGTTACAAACTAGCACACAGCCCACCTGATTGTAAGTGGATGAATTGATCTATAAACATATACATTTATCTTCGATTTAGAATTAAAATGTAGGTGAATTGTCAATCCTATGGACTAAGATGGAATGCCTTGTTTCCAGTAAAAAAAGCTCTCTAATTCTCTACAAACTCCATACGAAATACAGTTTAGCCGCTACTTTACGTATGGAGGTAAATTTAATAAATAAGAAAAATATAATTAATAATTATTTTATAAATTCTGACAATAATCTGGAGATTAATACCAAAAAGACCATGAGTATAGAATCACAAATACTTTTAAACATGAGCATGTGAATTATGAATGTAAAACATTTCAACGATACGGGAGGATGATGTTTTGTTTAAAGGGAAAGGTTCTAATATAAAGCTGACTTATATAGGGCAACGTGGTGTTTTTTCTCCTATCTCCAAATTTCTCCCAAAAATATCTACGTTTATAAAACCACACCAAGACCACACAAAGACTTGTGATGAGATGAGTATTATGATAATAAACACTCGACAGTCAAAATATCCATTCCAGCTATGTGTTAAATATCTATTGTCAGTAAAGTTGTCATCCATTGCGACGATTCAATTCCCGCCATTTTCTGCCATTTTGATTTTTGAAATTACTAGAAACTACTATTATACTTCGCTTTTAGCATTCATGTTATAATAATATATTAATTGAAATGAGAAAAACATGTTTGTTATATTTTATTGTATAAAACATAACATTATATTCATAGATATATTTAAAAAAAAACACGAAATTAAGTAAATTATTTTTCCCGTGCAGTAAATACAAGTCGAATGATTGCAAGTAATAAGAAATGACGCCATTTAGAAAGATACTGTTGAGGGGATATTATTATATTTCAATGCTATCATTTATTCATTTCATTATTTATTATTCATTAATTTTATCATTAATTCATCACAATCTATAGAAAGCATATTAAAAGTCTATAGTCTATAAATTGCCTCATAGGGCATTACGATTACTGGATTTTGCCAAAGTTGTCGCTTGCAGACTGGTTCGCCAACGTAGATTTTATTATAATTTGATTTCATCAGGAATACTCTGCTGCTCATGTCCTGTTTCAGGTTCCCTCCCCCGACATCCAAAGGATGATATGGAGTTATGTTTTTTACGGCACCACTACACGACATTTAATGTTGTCATCATAATTGTCATCATCATTACAGCCCATAAAAGTATGCTCCTTAACATACGCCTCCCCCATCGATCGCCTCAAAGGGGGAATATTACATATTTACAACGCTGGTCTTACAGCGTGTTTTTTGAACTAAAATTATTTATATTCGTTATACAAACATACATAAACATAAACACTCACGCCTGTCACCCAGAGGTGTAGGCAGATACTACGGACTTACATTTGGCACGATCCTGACATACCTCTTTCGCCTCCTTTACATCCATATATCTACGCATACATGCTCGTCGGTTAAGGGTACTTCTAATGTGGCCATTTTCAAATTATCGCCAATTTGGTGGGTGAACTTTCTTCCAGGGCGTCCCTTCCCGACTCTGCCGTTCACACCTGCCATATAAATTTGCTTTGTTACTCTTTCCTCATTCATTCTTTATACATGACCAAACCACCGAAGTCTTCCTTTCTTAATCCTGGTCACAACATCATCTTGCACACCACATTTATCTCTTATCACGCAATTCTCCACCCCGTCATTCAGATTCAACCCTAGCATACTTCTTAAAGACCGCATTTCTACAGCATTTATTCTACTTTCGTGTTTCTTCTGCCACACCCAACTTTCACTACCATACATTAAAGTAGGGATTAACACAGCATTATGAATTACCATACGTGCCTTTTTGACACATTCTGATCCTTCATAATAGAGTTTTAGTGCTCCATTCACTCTATTCCCTGCATTTACTCATCGTTCTTTATACTTATCATATCTACCATCCCTGCTAAATACACATCCCAAGTACACGAGTACATCCACTTTCTCAATCAACACATACATCATACATATAGTTTAAAAAAAATGTTGGCTAAGTGTAGAAAAATTAAATCACAAAATCTGGTATCGATAGGTGGCAGTTATAAATAAATTTTACATTTATATTGCAAAAAATTTGGAAAAGGCTTAACAAAGAAATAATTCTGTTATTTTAAATATAACTTAAAATTGATAGAACGTAAATTAACTAGAATTGTCAGACACAAATGCTTACGCGCTTTAAGAGCCTTTAAAATGTATAAATAAAACAAAATAAAACGCCGCCGCCGAAAATTAACCGACTAAGTAGTTAATATAATACAGCATTAAGCAAAGAGTTTAAGTGAATAAAAAATTCCAAGTCTATTGCTTTAAATAAACGGCCGAATTCTTCCACGCATTAAACAAAACGTTGAACAAATTTACATGTTTTGTTCTTGCTAGTTATTTAACTTTGACTTAACTAACGATATTGTATTAAAATAAATAGACTATTAAAATGAATATTCAAAAGATGTTAACGGCATTGAAAATAATTATCCACTTTAACACTTCGTTACGCTTTCGAATATCGTAAAATATATTTAATAAATGATGGCATCATATTTAAAACCACCCTAAGAACCGTGCTCTTTTGTTCTTACAGGCGATTACGAGACAACTTATAAACACTTGCAAGCTTCTACTGCACAGTAAATATTATAGTGTTATAGGTTACGTGTAACCATGTAGTGGTGGTGTTACAATATCCACTACTACAACTACACTACTACAACTACAACAATATCCCCTATCTTCCCATGGGAGTCGTAGGAGGCAACAGAGGGAAAATAAACCAAGTGACGGGCAGCAGCATCTTCCTGATAACTGCTGTATAAAAAAACTGCAGTTGGAAACTCACTTGCCAAGCTTGCACCAGCAATAGATTTTTGATAGTCTATAATATTATAGGTTAACTTTTTTGCCTAATTGACTGCTATAACTTAACTTGACTGCTACGTTGGTCTAGTTGTTGTAGTAGTGCGACTGCTAATCATGAGGTCCTGGGTTCGAATGCCGGGTCAGGCCAAAAAATCATTTATTGAGTTTTTCTGTCAAGAAATTCTCAGTAGCTTCCCGGAGTCAGGAAGTTGGTGGTGTCTCACTCCCGTGCCTCGGAAAGCACGTAAAGCCGTTGGTCCTGCGCCTGATCTCTCTCCGGTCGTGCTGGTTAACCGTTCCATCGGATTATGTGAGTGAGGGAATGGAGAGTGCACCTGTGCTTGCGCATACACTTGGGCAGTCTTCGTTGAGGCAGGCCGCCGTGGCCGAAATTCGGTCTGGAGGACATTATTATTATTATTATTATGGGGTATCTATATAGTTTTCTCATCTGGTTGGGTTCTATAAATATATAATTATAAATGAAAATGAAAAAATAAATATACATAAATATCAATAACATAAAATAAATATAAAAGTACATAAATAAATAAAAGCCCAACCAGATGGAGGCCCTCGGCAGGGGAGACCAAACGGCCGAGGGTTAGGGGGAAAGGGGGAAAGAAACCGGCGGACGATGCGGGCGGTATCGAGGAGCACCGCCTTCTGCATTTGAACCTGGAGCGGTCCGCCACGTAGTCCCAGCCGCCTCAGATGACCCGAGAGGCTGACTGGGATTAGCCCGTTTGCAGAGACGACTACAGGAATAATTTCGGTCGGCAGACCACCCCACATGTCGGTCACCTCGTGAGCCAGGTCCAGATATTTTGTTTGCTTGTCTGTTTCGGCTTTCACGAGGTTCTCGTCATACGGAATGGTAATGTCGACCAAAAATATCCTTGACTGTGCCCGGTCCATCAGCACAATATCAGGCTTATTCGCAAGAATAGTCCTGTCTGCGATGATGGCCCGGTCCCAATAGAGCCTGGCGCGATCATTTTCGAGCACGGCTTCCGGCAAGTACTTGTAGTACGGCAATTTCCGGTCCACGAGACCGTATTTCAGAGCGAGCTCCTGGTGTAGAATTCTGGCTACTAGGTTGTGCCTGTGCAAGTACTCAGAGTTAGAAAGCGCCGAACAACCGGAGATAACATGCCTAAGTGACTCACCGGGATGGCGACAAGCTCGACAGATGTCGACGGTGCCATCCTTTAGGATGTATCTCCGATAGTTGTTGGTCTTAATAACCTGATCCTGTATTGCACAGACAAAACCCTCGGTTTCCCCGAAGAGATCACCAAAGCGTAGCCAGTGGAGGGAGGCTACTGTGTCTACGAAAGGCTCATGTAGAGCCTTGTAGAACCTCCCGTGGAGCTCCTTCTCCTTCCATACGGTCTCTCGGTCGGAAATGCTCTGCACTGCCGGGTCTTGCCATTGCTCGTTGGCTAAGGATAGAGGGGTAAGTCCTTTATCACAAGAAATGACGTCCATATAGAATGGATCATCCGATCTCGCTAGGAAGTAATCACGGAGGCTGCACACTTAGCGATTATGCATGGTGAGCGCGCTCAAGAAGCCACGACCACCATGCTTCCGCGACAAGTACAACCTCATTACCGACGATCTCGGATGATGCATCCTATGGGACGTCATGGTAGTGCGGACTTTTCTATCCAGGGCGTTAAGTTCAGTCTGAGTCCACCTGAGTATGCCAAAGGTATACATGAGGACAGGCATGACCCAGCCGTTATATGCGTGTGCCTTATTCACACCCGACAAAAGGCTGTTAAGCACATTGGTCAAGCGTGCATAAAACACGTCGCAAACTGACTGTTTCATACCAGTCTCATCGATACCGATGTTTTGTGACATACCCAGGTATCGGTATGTTTCAGCCTCGGAAAGGGTCCTTAAGTTGACGGGCATAGATAAGTCTACGCCCTCAGAGTTAGCAACCCTTCCCCTTTCAACATGGAGGACCGCACACTTATCCGTCCCAAGCTCCATTCCAATGGAATTGCTAAATTCACAAGTGATGTTTAGCAATATCATAAGATGGGAGCGACTGGAGGCGAATAACTTGAGGTCATCCATATAGAAAAGGTGGGTCACTTTTGTCCCTCCTCTCCGTAGCTGAAATCCCCTCCCGGAGCCCTCCAGTAAGGTACTGAGAGGGTTCAGAGAGAGGCAGAACCAGATTGGACTCAGACAATCGCCCTGGAAGATACCCCCTTCTTATCCTTATGTGGTTCTCCGCAGCTATCATCCGCTCGCCCAGATGACAAAGGATCGTACTCCACTGCCCCATACACTGCTCAAGGAAGTCTCTAACTGTACAGTCTATCGTGTACAGCTCGAGGACTCTCTTTAGCCATGTATGGGGCACCGAGTCGAATGCCTTTCTGTAGTCTATCCAGGCGGCGGAGAAGTTCCGACGGTTGCCGCTCACCACTTTGCCAATGACCGCGTCAATGAGGAGTGGTTCCTTGGTTCCACGACCACCGCCCCGACATCCATTTTGAGCGCGCGACATCACCTGATTTGAGTCCAGGTGACAAGTGATTCTCGCGCTCAAAATGGATGTTAGTGTCTTGTATATGGTCGGTAGACACGTGATGGGGCGGTATTTGCTCGGGTCTGTGGTACCCTGGTCTTTAGGAACCAAATGAGTGATCCCAGTAGTGAAGAGGCTTGGGAGCGACTTCTGGTTGGGACAAACTGACATTTGTCCCAGCAAACGCCATCCTGACGGTGCGCACAATTCTTGGCCTGTTGTTGCCTGATCTGAAGCATATCAGTCTGCCGATGAGAGCTCTAGCCTTTGCGATACGTTCCTCAATTCTTCTTCTCCATGCTGGGATAGCGCTACTATGGCCAGTAGCGCGTCCAGCCGTGGAAACCTTAGCGCCTATGATACGGCAGACTGCCAGCGCGGCGCCAAAAAGAATTGAGTCCGTCTCGCAAAGGTCCCGGCTGGCTTCCAAATAGGTCACCAGCATTGGGTTCAGAGCCCTCACGACAGCCCGATTCCGCTTGCTTAGGGCTATGCGGGGAAGTCGCGGTCGATTTTCGAGAGGCGTACTGCGCGTTTCCACAATCGCCTCTTCCAATGTACTCCTCATATGCTCTAATTCCAGTTCCTGGGCGACTGTTCCATCATCGTTTGAATCAACCACAACTGGGGTATTCACGGCGGCATCCACGTTTGCGGGTTGCTCTACCATTTGTGGCGCCGCATCCTCAGCCGTAGCATTCTCATCCGACGAGGGAACAGCCTCACGTCGTAGCCGTTCGAGTTCGGCGACATCAAATATATTTGAGCGCAAGATATACCGAACTCGGTCTGCCAGGTTTTGCTCTGTGACGGTTAAAGATGGCTCCAGCTCAGCAAAAAGACGATGCATCCTAGCCCGATACGCCAAACATCCAGTTTCTCTCCCTTTCGCCCCAAAATACGCCCGCAATGCGTTGCTGTTCATCTGGGTTGTCCAACGCATGCGGCGTACTCCACCAGAGGCGGGTGCCGATTGCTGGGCCCGCGAAGACCCTGCCGACACCAAGCCAGCTGGTGGGGATGATGGATGCGAGGGGCTGCTGGGTGGTCGTGCAGCACCTCGCGCTCGGCTGGCGGTTCGCATGCTGCCGCGTCCAGCGCCAGCTCCAGACGCGCCCTGGCGACCTCCAGGCAGCGGCCCTTTGCGCGTTCTTCCGTATTCCATCATCCATAGTGGTGGGCGTCATTTAGCGGGAGACGCCCAGACCCGGCGCCGTTTCATGGTGAGGCCATGTGCACAAGCGGGCCTTTGCACCTTCAATTTTTGCCGAGGCACGGCACTAACACCTCTTGGCAAGGTGCTGACTGACTGCGCTGACGTAGCGGTTTTGTCACATAACCGTTACGTCAGCGGGCTATGGGGTCGTCACTTCCCTACGCCTTTTTATTATTATTATGGGGTATCTATATAGTTTTCTCATCTGGTTGGGTTCTATAAATATATAATTATAAATGAAAATGAAAAAATAAATATACATAAATATCAATAACATAAAATAAATATAAAAGTACATAAATAAATAAAAGCCCAACCAGATGGAGGCCCTCGGCAGTGGAGACCAAACGGCCGAGGGTTAGGGGGAAAGGGAAAGAAACCGGCGGACGATGCGGGCGGTATCGAGGAGCACCGCCTTCTGCATTTGAACCTGGAGCGGTCCGCCACGTAGTCCCAGCCGCCTCAGATGACCCGAGAGGCTGACTGGGATTAGCCCGTTTGCAGAGACGACTACAGGAATAATTTCGGTCGGCAGACCACCCCACATGTCGGTCACCTCGTGAGCCAGGTCCAGATATTTTGTTTGCTTGTCTGTTTCGGCTTTCACGAGGTTCTCGTCATACGGAATGGTAATTTCGACCAAAAATATCCTTGACTGTGCCCGGTCCATCAGCACAATATCAGGCTTATTCGCAAGAATAGTCCTGTCTGTGATGATGGCCCGGTCCCAATAGAGCCTGGCGCGATCATTTTCGAGCACGGCTTCCGGCAAGTACTTGTAGTACGGCAATTTCCGGTCCACGAGACCGTATTTCAGAGCGAGCTCCTGGTGTAGAATTCTGGCTACTAGGTTGTGCCTGTGCAAGTACTCAGAGTTAGAAAGCGCCGAACAACCGGAGATAACATGCCTAAGTGACTCACCGGGATGGCGACAAGCTCGACAGATGTCGACGGTGCCATCCTTTAGGATGTATCTCCGATAGTTGTTGGTCTTAATAACCTGATCCTGTATTGCACAGACAAAACCCTCGGTTTCCCCGAAGAGATCACCAAAGCGTAGCCAGTGGAGGGGAGGCTACTGTGTCTACGAAAGGCTCATGTAGAGCCTTGTAGAACCTCCCGTGGAGCTCCTTCTCCTTCCATACGGTCTCTCGGTCGGAAATGCTCTGCACTGCCGGGTCTTGCCATTGCCCGTTGGCTAAGGATAGAGGGGTAAGTCCTTTATCACAAGAAATGACTATTTTTAATAATAATAATAATAATAATAATAATAATAATAATAATAATAATAATAATAATAATAATAATAATTATTATTATTATTATTATTATTATTATTATAGGTTAACTTATAAGCCCTAACCTTGCAGATATCATAGCCTCTTTTTACAATGCGTTCTGTCTTTTTAAAGCAAGTTACTGGATGCGTTTTTAAACCTAATATGAATTGCGCCACGGCCTTTTATAATAATAGTAATAGTTTAATAGTAAAACTTTAAATAGTAATAGTTTAAAGTAATATTTTATAGTAATAATAATAATAGTTTAATAGTAAAAACTCATGAAAGCCGAAACAGATAAGCAAACAAAATATCTGGATCTGGCTCACACAGTGGCCTGTAATAATTTCTGTCGTTATTCTTGTAGTCTTTTCTTAGAACGGGCTAGTCCCGGTTCAATTCTTGGTTTATTTGAGGTGACTGCTACTTAGTGACGGACCACTTTGGTGTCAAATCCATAAGGCTCCTAGACACCACCCGAATCGTCCACCAGTTACTTTCCCCTTTCTCCCTAATCCTCGGCCGCATGATTGTTATGTAAGAATATCTAACACCCCATTTTGTCCCATAAATGTTACCAGAGGCGAATGTCACAACAAACATTACATATAACCGTAACGTTAACGCTAGACGTAAAATTTCCAAACTGGCGATGAGGAAAGGCGTCTTGATGCGATACATCAGGGGTACTATCCGATTAACCGACTGCCTAGCGCAGCGATTAAGGTAAATCTGTACTAAGATTTTAGAAAAAGAAATCAAGACACTTATTTATGTGGTATGGTATAAAATTGTTCGTATTTTATACCACCGCAATAATATGGTGCTTAACCTGTAGCTATATTGTGGATGTAACACGAATGGGTCGGCTCAACCAGAAAAGGATTACGCTCTCACAAAACACCGGCATAAAATAGCAGCGAATTGCTGTTGTATTTCCTATTATGTGTATAAAGAACTGGAGACCATGTTCGCTGGACTACTCATCTGCATTTTGATGCTAAACCGAGCACAAATTAAGATGTCTGTCGACAATAGTACCCACTTACCATCAGGTGTGTGCTCAGTTGTCACACTTATTATATAAAAAATGATTATACGTGGTAGAGTTACGCAGCTATATTATATGTCGGCTTACCACACACCACCACATACTAACGTAAAATAACAGGTTAATGCTGTTGTGTTTCGTTTAGTGGGTATAGACAACCGGAGACGCTTTTTACTGCAAACGAAGTCCATCTTAGTCCTAGAAGGTGAAAATGATTCTGCACTTTTAATTCTTAATTTAGGATAGATGTAGATGTTCATAGACCTCAGCTTTGACTTACCACTTAAGTGTGACAAACTAGCGTTCGAACATAATAGAATAGAATCATTTTTATTAAATATAGATTAGAAGAATACTTATTGAAAGTTTTTTAAGCTTTACCACTGGTGCGAAAAACCTTTATCCTGGGAAAAACCAAGAAGATACCCAACGGGACTTTTATTAACATCATTTACAATATAATATTTAATACATATGTGGCTTCGTACGCGGTAGGAGGTTAAGTAGGAAAACGTTATGATAGAGAGAGAGGTTGTTATCAATCATGTACTCTTTAGTAGTATAATATTATTATTAAACAATAAATAATAAAAGTAAATTACAGTCATTCCAAGACCTAAGACAGCATAAACATGTGATTGCAGAATTGCGCTCTGAATGTGTATCCTAGGAGATTTTTCCGGGATAAAAATTGCCTATGTCACTCTCTATTAAAAATCATGTCCATCTGGCTTCTTAAAGAATAAAAACTTAACAAAAACACTTTCGTAATTGTAATATTAGCATTTGGTAATAAAACTCTTCTTCTTCATCATCATCAGAAAGTAAAACTCCGCTGTCGTACATGAAGCTTTCCCGTTGTAAGGAAGATTGTGTTAATCGTCACGTTTTGCAGTCGGATTGACGATCGTTTACTTCAGAAACATGGACCCCGCTGACAAATACTCTTACTGTGATTTCCTCTGAAATATTTGTACAAACAAATATTTTAGTCAAAACAAAAGGAAAATATTATTATTCAAATATGCATTTACAAAGCTCTTCTGAAAGTTAAAAATGCTACGCCATCGCTTTAACAGGCTAACGCGGGAGACTGTGAGAAAAAAAGATAAGAACTTCACGGGTAGATTGTTTTTCATTCGAATGAAACAAATGCCGATTTTAGGTAAAATAACTCGATAATATTTAAAAAAAATTGTTGTAAATAGTGATATTCGTACGTATAAAAAGAGCGTTAGTTTTATGAAGCTTCTTGTGTTACGTCACATTATAAACTCATATGCGTCATTAATTTCACTTGACCAAACAATAACCAACTTAACTCTTTCACAGGGTTCAAAATTCTCTAAGGAACGACAATATTTCACTTATTGTTGAGTCTCTACTTGTTAATCAACATAGAGATTTTAAAATTTGCATATTTTAAAATGATAATTTCAACGATGTAGCAATGAAGAATCAGTCAACTCATCCGCACGAGTTATGAAATTATACGCAGATTAGCTAACGCTCATGACGCATGAAATTTAAATTTGAAACCATAGAATTGGTTATTTTAAACAAACAATCACGAATTTTAATTTATATGAAATACTCAAACTAAATTATTGGATTCATTTAACCGTTTTCGAATGATTCGTTTTTACCGCGTAGTGGCGGTGTAAGAATATAGTGGATATTCTCTTACTCCTTATCGTTCCGAGAATGTCGTAGGAGTAGACAGAGAAAAATAAAACAGGAGGTGGGCAGCAGCATCTTCCTGATAACAAGTCAAAATAATAAAAATCTGCGCTTGCCAACCCGCTTGCCAAGCATGGCAACTTTGGCAAAATTTCCTTATGAGGGCTTATGTTTAGCAGTGGGTAAGCTATAATAAGCTATAATGGATATGGGTGGATTGAGCCGATTGAAACACAAATATTGTCGCATAATATTAGTACTGCCGGTTCTCTGAAATAAGCAGTTTTATTTTATTAATAATATTGCTTACTAGCTTTTGTCCGCGACTTCGTCCACGTAGAAGAAAATGGTTCTAATAGGATTTTTAATAGTTTTTTTAATTTTTTTAATTTTGTTGTAACATATAAATTATTATGTTAAAATGTATGAATATTTATAAATTATAACAAATCTTCATTATTATGTTAGGTTAAATAAACATGAAAGTAAAATAAAATTTTGTTATATTTATAAACGACGGCTCCGTGGCGCAGTGGCTTAGCAATGAGTTACAGCGCTGGGGGTCGCGAGTTCGAATCAACAACAACAATCGAACAAGTATTTGTACGCCCTACAAGTAATTGTTCCGGGTCTGGATGTTTGTCCCTGTAAAATATATGTTTGTAAACTGCCCCCACGATACATGAGAAAAATCCTAGTGTCGAGGTAACGTTTTATAAAAAAATAAAATAAAAATAAAACATAAACACGAAGCTCTTCATTTGATCTGGTGAAAGTGACACGGGGGTATTATCTTTTTACAACGAAATTGAAATACTTCACCTACCATAGTATTTCTTTGTTCAAAATATTTTTAGTTTTCCTTGGGGTCATAGAATCACCAGGCATGCCACTTACAACTGACCGTGGTGAAGCAGCTTCCTCTCAAGTCTACTGCCGCTATCTTAAAAGAGTTTGATCCTGAGCTTTGTTTCTGGTTATGGAGAAACAGACTTTGATAGGAAGCTGCATTCTGTTGAATTCAAAGGGGCAATTTGATGGTGTCAGAGGAATCCTAGGAATAAATTCAGATTCTCCTCGAGAACAACCTGTCAGTATAGTTGCCTTGGTTTGCGATGCAATGTTTTCACTTGCAATTTTGGAAAAATATGTTGGCTTGGTGTCAAAAAATAAAATCACAAAATCTGGTATCGATAGGTGGCGCTTTAATTGAGTTATAAATACATTTTATATTTACATTGCGAAAATTTGGAAAAGGCATAACAAAGCAATTATTCTGAGTTAAATATAACTTAAGAATTGATAGAACGCAAATCAACTATAATTGTCAGAAACAAATGCTTACGCGCTGTAAGAGCCTTCTAAAATGTATAAATAAAACAAAATAACACGCCACTACCGAAAATTGACCCATTACAAAGTTAATATAACACGGCCTTAAGCAGAGAGTTTAAGTGAATAAAGAATTTCAAGTCTATTGTGTTAAATAAACGGCGGAATTTTGCCACGCATTAAACAAAAGGTTAAATAAATTTACATGTTTTGTTTCTGCTAGTTATTTAACTTTGACTTAACTAACGATATTTTATTGAAATAAATAGACTATTAAAATGAACATTTAAAAGATGTTAATGGATTTGAAAATTATTATCTACTTTAACACCTCGTTACGCTTTCGAATATCGTAAAATACTTAATAAATAATGGCATCACATTTAAAAGCACTCTATGAACCGTGCTCATTTGTTCTTACAGGCAAATAATGCGACGGTAGCCTAATGGCAGGGCGCGGACCGCGAACTCATAAAGGTCGTGGGTTCGAATCCACCATTCGACTACTGGCGTGAACCACTCGTAACACAAGCAATTTTAAGCTTACCACGACTGGTTAAGGGGAATATTAGTAATGTTTATAGCACTGTTAATATTCTTTTTTTTAATTACAGGACAACTTACAAGCACTTGCAAGCTTTTACTGCACAGTAAAAATTATAGTGTTATAGGTTACATATTACCATATACTTCCTATGGGAGTCGTAATAGGCAACAGAAAGAAAATAAACCGGGCAAAGAGCAGCAGCATCTTTTGATAACTGCTGTATAAAAAAACTGCAGTTGGAAACTCTCTTGCCAAGTTTGGCAATTCCAGTCAACAAATTTTGCAATCAGCAGTGAATTTTTGATAGTCTGTAATGACATCGGTTAACTTATAAGCCGTGGCCCTTCAGGAAACAGAGCCTCTTTTTACAAAAGGCGTTCCATCTTTCCAAATCAAGGTACTGGATGCGTTTTTAAACCTAATATGAAATGTCTCACGGTCTGTAATAATAATAATAATATAATATAAATATAAAACCTCATGAAAGCCGAAACAGATAAGCAAACAAAATATTTGGACTTGGCTAATGTAGTGACCCTCATGTGGTATGGTCTGCTGACAGAAATTATTCCTGTAGTCGTTTCTGAAAACGAGCTAGTCCCATTTCATTTTTCGGGTAATTTGGGTTGACTACTACTTCGTAACGGACCACGCCGGGCTCAAGTGCAGAAGGCTCCTCGATACCGCCCGCATTACCCACCGGCTACTACCCCTTTTCCCTAACCCTCGGTTGTACGGTTGCTATGCTATGTAAGAATATCCAACACCTCCTTTTGTCCCATAAGTATTGTCAGAGGTGAATGTGAGAAATATTAGAAAAAATCGTAATATTTGTTATAGATTGGAAACATCACAAAAACATTACACATAACCGTATCGTTATCGCCAGACATAAAGTATCCTGAGTCCTGACTGGCGACGGGGAGCGGCGTCTTGATGCGATACGTCAGGGATACTACGGTTGCTAATCCGACTACCTAGAGCGGCGATTAAAGCAAACACATACTAAGCTTTTTAGGGAAAAAATCAAGACACTAACTTACGTGATATGGTAGTATAAAATTGATCGAGCGAAACCAGGGCTCCAAAGTCTTTGTCAGAGATCTGTCTGCCAGTAAGAGCCTACTGTCAAAGCTGAAGACTGAGTGTGGCAGCATCGTTTCCGGGACACCTGAGATACTGAGTGAGATTGAGAGGTTCTATGGGCAACTGTACACATCATCGTTGGAGCCACACGCAAGTGTAAGTAACAATCCAAGAGCAAGTCTTATCCGACACTATTCCGATAATATCCCGGACGTCAGTCTGAGGAAGAGTAGAATGGCTCTCCAGCACCTTAAAAATGGCAAGTCCCCGGGCAAGGATGGAATTACAGCGGAGCTTCTGAAAGCGGGTGGAAAACGGGTACTTAAAGTACTCCTTCAGAGGCTTTTTAATTCCGTCCTCCATGGTGGCACCACACCGGAGGCGTGGAGCAGAAAGAAAGTTGACAACGCCCTCTTGAAGAAATACAGACCGATATCCCTTCTGAGCCACGTCTACGTGCTGTTTTTTGAGAGTCATTACGAATCGTCTCACACGCAGACCCGACGACTTCCAGCCTCCCGAACAAGCCGGTTTCCGAAAAGGCTTTAGTACCATAGACCACATACATACCCTGAGACAGATTGTAGAGAAAACCGGAGAGTACAATCTGCCACTTTGCCTGGCGTTTGTGACTATGAGAAAGTCTTTGATTCCGTCTAAATTTGGGCGCTGCTACAGTCTCTTCAGCGGTGCCAATTCAACTATCGGTATATCGATGTGCTGAAGTGTTTGTACAGTAGGGCTACGATGGCTATCCAAGTACAGAACCAGAGTACGAACCCTATCCAAATGCAGAGGTGTAAGACAGGGTGACGTTATTTCCCTGAAACTTTTTACCGATGCATTGGAAGACATTTTCAAGCTATTGGACTGGAAAGGATACGGTGTTAATATCAATAGCGAGTACATCGCTCATCTTCGATTTGCCGACGATATAGTCCTTATGGCAGAATCGCTGGAGGACTTAATCACTGTACTCAACGACCTCAATAGTGCCACCCAACGGATAGGTCTTAAGATGAACATGGACAAAACAAAGATCATGTTTAATGTCCATGTCACACCTATGCTGGTAGTTGTTGGGAGCACTATGCTCGAAGTTGTTGACGAGTACGTTTACCTGGGACAAATAGTCCGACTAGGTAAGTCCAACTTTGACCGAGAGGTCCATCGACGGATTCAACTCGGCTGGGCAGCGTTCGGGAAATTACGACACATCTTCCCGTCAGGTGTACCTCAAAACCTGAAAACTAAGTTGTGCAACCAGTGCGTGTTGCCAGTGGTGACCTACGGAACCAAGACGTGGTCCTTCACTGCTGGCCGTATGAGGACGCTCAAAGTCGCTCAGCGAGCTATGGAGAGGGCTATGCTCGGAGTTTCTCTGCATGATAAAGTTAGAAATGAGGATATCCGCAGTAGAACCAGAGTGCCCGACATAGCCCAACGGACTAGTAAGCCGAAGCGGTGGACCGACCATATAGCTCGAAGAACCAACAACCATTGGTGAAAAAATGTTCTCGAGTGGCAGCCTCGTACCGGTAGGCGAAGTGTAGGGCAACCACCCACTAGATGGAGTGACTACCTGGTAAGATATGCAGGAAGTCGATGGATGCAGGTGGCTCAGGTCCGTGCTTTGTGGCATACCTCGGGGGAAGCCTATGTTTAGCAGTGGACTTATGAAGGGCTGTAATGATGATGATGATGATGATTGTTGTTTACAAAAGAATTACTGCGAAAGGACAAGGACAAAGAAGCCTACAGCGGGTACCGGCGACTACGGCGTTACCAAATTCATTGTTTTATTGGCATCGTATAGGGTACGGATGGTTTGAATTTCGATAGATTATTTATTGAATATAGATAGATAGAGTTTTTATTTATTAGTACGGAAATTAGGTAACTTATATACTTACTTAATTAGGATACTTATATACTTACCTAGGTATTTATCTACTGCAATTAAATTGTGCGTTATTAGTTCATTTTTAAAATTAGTAATATTTATTGTAATAACAGACTCTGAGTACTTTTTTTGGTAATTATATTACTAAAAATAAAAATTACAGTCTATTTGTAGGTCAGGTTCACTCTGTTTCAGTAATTATAGTTAATTACAACTTCGAATTCGACGTATTGTGTAAATTCTTACATTCATTCATTTAGTGTTTTCTTTTACTTAATGATATATAAAACAAATTACAACAGTACATAGTTACTATTCGGCATCATGAAACCGCAAAACAGTTCGTATTGGTGCTGGCAGACGTCTATTATATAAATATATTACTTTTAATAACAAAACTTGGTAAAATTAATGATGATAACATCTAAATATGCATACACATATTTTTCTTAAATATTACGTGCTTATAATATTCATTATTTAAATAGCCATTCCAAATTGTATTAGCCACATGACGACAAATAGGTTTTATTAGCTTACCGCGATGATCGAGTACGGTACGGTTATACTATTCTTAAGATTAGGTAACATCCACTTATCTATTTCTGCGTGCAGCAGTGCGTGCACGGATGAGTTCCAATTTGAAGGGTATAGAAAACTGATATAATTAACGCTGAAACTAGTTTTCTTGACCTATATTTGATTTCTTAAGTACATTTATGGCAGAGCTCTATCCTTGAACTACTACAAGAATTAACCTTAACCTTTATGTTCCATATCTCCCAACAGCAGATCATCAGAAATACACTGATGAACATCCGCGTCCATCATTTGTCATCGCATCTTTTATCGCATTTTTTAATAAAATAGAAGTTTCAAACGGAATTAAAGTTCGCATAATAGAAAGTGGCAACTGCAGCCGCCACCAAGATACAGGAGAAAATCTTGGTGTGGAGGTAATGTTTAAAAAGAAGATTTAAGGTGATGTGGGCGGCAAAAACAGATTTTTCACACAAAAGTGCAATTTTTTGTCATTAAAAACTTCGATTTTACTTTTTTTTTTTAGTGAATTGTGGTGGCCAAAACACGACGGACACATTTTGGCTCGACAGAAAAAGATCGCAAAATTTCCTCAAAATCTGCACTTTTAAGTACCTCTACTAAGTGAAAAAGCAGTTTCATTCGAATCTTATGAAATCAATTTCAATTAAATTCAGGCTATGTGTTCACCAGTAAATACGTGAATTATGGGTTTATTTTTCAATAAAAGAGTATATATCATTTAGAAAAGTAATATCAAATAAATATTGTGCGATTTAAATAGCGCGCGGGCCGACCACAGTCCCGCCACTCGCCAGCCGTCTGACTCAGACCGCTCAGACGTCCGCAGTGCGGCATAGAGAGTAGGCATGTCGATTCACTCTTAAAAAAAATCGATCTCTGAATCGATTTGAATCGAAGGTACTTGAATCGATTATCGATTAAATCGAGGATTAAAAGATCGATTTTCGATTAATCGCGACATTTTCAAACATGAAATTTCAAGAATTTTCGATTTTTTTTTCTTTAACTTCTAAACTGTTTTTTTTTTTAATTTTTATAATATAATATTAGTAATTTTATTGATTAACATTACTAATATTCCTTTTTAACCACTCAAGCTTGAAGCGCTTGTGTTAGGAGTGGTTCGCACATACTCCACTCGATCCCTTTTTTTACAAAGTGATTCCACGTAACACTTTTATTTGACATTTTAGGCTAAAAACAACAACAATACTTTAACAGAAGTGCAAACTACAACGTACATTTCTCGATAAATCTGTTTCAATCTAATAACTCACTATTTATCATATCAAAATGAATGCTACACGAACACAATACGGGTTACTTCCTTACTATAAACCTCTATAAACTTCAACGTACGGTTAATATTTATTTACAGTATCTAGGTAAGTATTTATTTACAGTAGGTAGGTAAATTACTCTGTCTGTACTTACAGCTCATAGTATGTACGATAATGAATAATGTAAATTCACAAGTTCACAGTTCAAACAGGTTCACAGCTATAATATTATATTATAGTACAGGAGGTGAAATATAATATGAAAATATCGCTCGGTCGATCGAAAAAATGTTTATAGTTTGGGATGTAATATATATTACATCTCAGTGGAAACGGTTCCATTTAAAAGTACGGTGAGCGTTATTAATTTATATCTCGAGATGTAATATAAATTACATTATATCCCTTAGTGGAAAGTGGGCTTAAGAATTTTAGAAATGAAAATGAAATGACAACTTTTCGATATTGTTGGATGAAGAGCAAAAAATTAAAAAACTGTGGTATCTTACCCCATCCAATTTGGGAATTTTAGCTAGTTCTTGTATCAAATGAATCGGTCCGATTCAAGAGGTTTTTAGATCGATTCAGTGAATCGATGCGGTGCTTCGAATCGATCTAAAAAATCGATAGTTTTACTCCAAAGAGTCGATTTTTCGATTAATCGATTTTAAATCGACATGCCTAATAGAGAGCACCCGCGTACAACTTTATCACGTCCGCTGTCGTCGTATAAACGTAACCATATAAAAATATATTGATAACCGTGGTATGTCCTTGAGATGTAGTGAAAAATTAGGCATCCAAACAGGTTTGAATGCCTTCCTTAGTCCTAGTATCCACTCAAACATTAAGTTAGTACCAAGTAATAAACATGTAAATATACGTAATAAGTATCTATGTTTGTAAAACAAACTGATTAGTAAATTTTTTTATCGGTATGAGTAAAGTGACCATTTATTTTTTCCCCAGAGCGAGATACATTTAAAATTAGTATAGTTTTAACACTTTTGACTGTATTCTTGATCTAACGGTTGTAAACGGAGTTGCTGATCATGTGGTCCCGAGTTCGAAACCCGAGTCGGGTCAAGAATCATTTATTGGGTTTTTCTGTCACAAAATTCTCAGTAGAAGCCTGGAATATTGATTTGAAACTTATTGAAGTTGGCGGGGTTTCTCCACCGTGCCTCCGGAAGCACGTTAAGCCGTTGGTACTGCGCCTGATATCTATCCGGTCGTCTTAGATTAACGTTCCATCGGACTATAATATTGAGGGAGTAGAGTAGACCTGTGCTTTCGCATGTACTTGGACAATGTAATATTGTCCTGCGCAGATGGCTATTCTCTGTTGAGAATGGCCGCCGTTACCATTATTTAATCTGGAACCCTTTATTATAGTTTTAAAAATAAAACACATAGTTATTTGAATCTTTTAATGATCAAAAGTGAGAATGAGAATTTAGAATCATATCAAATCTGGCTGCTAGCTTTTTAATCTTTTCTGGACATCAAATAAATTCTAATTAGAAATAACTTATGTTATTTGATAATTTATTGCAGATTAATAAAAAATGTTACTTCATAACTTTAAGTTCGAAAGTGTAGGTTTTCAGAATAATCACGTAACTAGTCAGGCCATGCTGGTAAACCTGGAACGCGCGGTGTCATAATGATGGCACGGGTGACAGTTTGTATGAAGTTACGCTTTTATTTGACATTTTTACGTATTTTGGGGACATCGGGACACAAACCTTTGGATCGGGACCGTCCCGCCTAAAGTGGGACCTATAGTCACGTTAGATATGAAGGAACTAATATGTTACATATATACTTTGAAAAAGTGACGGTTCCTTGGTGAACGAGTGGCTGCCCTAGGGGCCGCGGGTTCGAATCCCGCACGGAACAAGTATTTGTATGGTAGAGACCAACAATTATTTGTAGAGACAAATAATTGTTTCAGGCCTGAATGTTAGTCCTCGTGAAGTTTATGTATTTATGTAAAGTTTATTTATATGTGTATATATTTAACGTTATAAAAATTACTGTTAAAAATCACTTGAGTGTGCCTAGGCTGCCTATATATATATATATATATATATATATATATATATATATATATATATATATATATATATATATATATATATATCGTCGATATTTATAAATAACGATATATCGATATTCAATATTTATCGTGGAGTATCGAATTCATATTAATTTCGATATATTTTGTATTAATCGACAAAATATTAAGCAACAAAAGATGCTACAAAACATTGATGTGTCTCATTGAAGAGAGAGTGAGAAAGAGAGCTACTGTAACCGTTCCCCAAATTGATGTTGATTTTATGTGTGAGGCCGTATCGTGAAACAAGGAAACCAAACAACAAGAGCAAAGAATAATTTGACGTGGTAGAGCCAAGCCACGCTGCAGTTATATTATCGTTGCAGCTCAAAAAGGTCGGCTCGAATGTGGAATATCACAGACCACAGAATACCAGCATAAATTAGCTAGTTTTTTGTTTGTGTGGAGGAGTGTGTAGAGAACCGGAGATCCTTTTTACTGGTAATGAGGCTTTCTACGAGTATCTAAGTTCTCAGGGTTAACGGATTAATTTTTAGTTTTGAATCGAGAATAGACGTAGGTATGTACAGACCTTGTTATCCACTTACCGTCAGGTGATTTTCTGCTCGTTTTTCACCCTAATTTTACAAATAAAAATGCAAAAAAAGAGTGCAAGGTTACAAACGCTTTAGTTGCATTGTAACATACCTCTGGTCTATTGTTAATGCCTTACATCGGGCAAGGTTAGGTTGGAACGAGAGATGTCTATTTATTATTATATTTTATTTGATCGTGGTAGTTAGTTTTGATAATAAAATCAAGACATTTAAGTCTCGTTTACAATTACATCGCTGAGTGTAGGTATTTATAGAACTAATATCAAAGTAAAAAAAAAATCAGTAGACTACGCTTAATATCATTTGTTTAAATTAGTTCTCGCATCAACGATCTAAAACACATAGCACATTAGTTCAGTTTCAAGTTCAGTGATTTATTTAATTTTATATATTTTATCGCCTTCATTCAATCAAATTGAACAAACACGTAATTTTGTCAACATAGACCTTAAAAATATGTAACAGACATTTAAGTATATTGCTTATTATAGTTTTTTTTATAGGACAGGGTGACAAACGAGCACACAGTCCACCTGATGGTAAGTGGTTGCTCCGGCCCATAGACATCTACATCTATCCTCGATTACAAATCAAAATGCAGATGCGTTGTCACCCGTGAGGACTAAGATGGAATGCCTCGTTTCCATTAAAAAGGGTCTCTGGTTGTCTACACTCACCATACGAAAGACAGCAGCACCAAGCCACTATTTCACGCCGGCATTCTGTGAGAGCGTGATCCTTCCCCGGTCGAGCCGACCCATTCGTGCTACAACTATACTACTAATATAACTGCAGCATGGCTCTACCACGTTAAAAATAGTTAAATAAATTTAATAAATTTCCATAAGTTAGTCGCCATAACCGACACAGTTGAGCTTATCATTAATGTGGAATGGTAATCGGAATTATCTCAAGTGGCAGCCAGGTTCCTGCAAGCGGAGTGTAGGTCGACCCCAGCTGGATGGAGTGATGAACTGGTAAGATATGCAGGAAGTAGATGGATACAAGTGACTAGTAGTGGATTTTCGAAGGCCAGTGATAATGATTAAAACTATATTTGCTCCCGCTTCAATGCTTAAACAAATCGAAGTGGGAGAGTAAAGATTATCTTTAAAAGTTTTTGGTAAATATGTTTTTACCCGTAACCTTTTTTGCACTTGAAATTGTTTCTCAGCAGATTAGAAACATTTTATCCCCTTGCATAATTTTATTTTACGATATTTTACTTTGAATGTTATTAAAGACGATCGCTTGATGAAGAGTATATTATGATGAAGTGAATTTCAAAGATTACGTGTACAAAATAATATAATTATTCGTCTAATTTCTTGCGCTATAAGAGGATATCCGGGCGGCGTTCAAATTGTTCAAAAATTCTCTGTTCTCTCTCAAGATAATGAGATGGGAGCAAATATTTTTACGACGCTAGCTGTATCTAAAAGAATGAATTAATCAATTTTTATGTACGTTTGTTTTGATATTTATCTGCCGCTGCTATGTTTTTTTCTCTAAATAAATTAATTTAAAAATGAATGAATTACTTTTTAAAAGGTAGTACAGTCATTGTTATACCAAACGTAAATTCAAATTTAACGAATATAGAATATAAAATAAATTGTACAGGCATAACTGCAATCCGTGGTTATCACTGCAGCGTGGCTAAACCACGTATAAATATAAGTTACATTAAAATATTTAAAAGCACATAGTCCTTAATAAGGCAAGTTCACGGATATTTGAAATAAGAGTATACATTGGTTAATTTAACGTAAAACAACTAGGTAGTAGTTTTGTGCTCACTTGAGTTTACGTAATTGTATTTCCGAGCTTTTGAGTTACACAAATGTCTCCTATGACAATAGATCTCAATTATTTTTTAACTATTACAACAATTTTAAGATTTAATAGATGATATTTTACAAATTTCTTCAGATCCAAAGAATTAAATGGGTATTGGCTAATGAGAATTGGTAATTTTTTTCACGCTGACACTATACATGATTTATAAACAAGTTTTTGTATGCAATACAAATAGTTGTTCCGTGAGAATTCGAGCATATGATGCGAAGCGCCGCAGCCAAATGCTTAAGCTCTTTTGAGAGTATTTCTAAGAGAATTTGGTGTTAAATTAAACAATTTTAAAATTATATTTTAGAATGAATTATTAAAGTGTATAACTATTTAAAACCGAACACCACAAATGTTAAAGGAGCGCCTATAATTTGATTGCTTCACAACTGTCAATTATTAAGTAGAGAGGTAAAAAACGAGCCATTCAAAGCGGTGCCTTTAACAGGATTCTCGGAGTGTTCGCTGCTTATCTTTGACTTAATGGCTTAACCATTTGAACTAACACGTGGTTTAGTCATCGGAGTTTGTGACATAGGATGCTGGCCCAACTAGCAAAAAACTGCTCATAATTCTGAATCTATGCGACTTACAAAGATGTCTATTGTCCCAGTTAGAATTTTTAAGAGTTTATGCAATATTTACTTCCCATGACAAGAAACAAAATCGAGTAAAAAACACAAAAGTAAGTTTTCAATCGATTACAGTTACAACAAATGACGGTAAGGTTACCATTAAAATTCATCATCCGCTCTTTTTACTTTCCTTAGCGATTAAATATTGAATTAAAAATCAAATAGACGAGCTCAAAACGTAAACTGTAACTTACAGGATAGAATATAGGAAGTTTGTCTTGCTCTAACTTTGTTTATGCAATACTTTTGTTTCTTACTACCTCGTTGGTCTGGTGGTCCTAAAATTATCTGCTGATCATGAGATACCGGGTTCATGTATCGGGCCAGCAAAATAATCTGTTATTGAGTCGTTCTGTCAAGGAATTCTCAGTAGTGGTCCGGAATAAGGAAGTTGATGATGTTTCACACCATTGCCACAAAAAGCACGTAAAGCCGTTGCTACTGCGCCTGATCTCTCTCTAATTGTATCGGATTGTCGTTGCATCGGGCTACAAAAGTGAATTTGTCCTTTCTGCATGATGCACTGGGGCACTATAAACTGTAAGAGTTCTTCCCCGGTCGAGCTTGAACAGAATTGTGACACCTTTAAATTCAGTTATTGATTTGGTCATATTTTTATAAAAAAAGTACGAACAAAGGGTTTTGATTCATTATTGTACGGGGTAATTCGCAATTAGGCAATCTCTGACTTAATATTATGTTTTTGGAAACAATGTATATAATTCTCTGATAACAACTTAATTGTACATAATGCAAAAAAATATCTTGTAGCAATCATCTCTAAATAAACACATCGCTAGCAAATCACTACAGGCTTATACAACATTCACAACACAACAAAACATAAATTTAACAAATAAGTTGCAAATTACACAGCATTGTTGCCTACGGCAGCGCGAATAGCCGGTGAAGATAGTATCATATTTCAAAGTTCGATATTATCATTATTTAAAAAAGCGTTCTAACTTTTTTTTCTTTCCGAACGTTTATGATTATTAATAATTGCACCGATTACTTAATTAAAGTGTTAACTGTAATTATTGTATTAATTTTACATAAATAACAGTTGTGTATATATTTTACAAATAAAAGTATGTGTGATACGTATTAATAAAACTGACATAAAAAATATAAAGCTTGTTACAGCTTACGACTGCAAATGAATTTTTTTTTATAGAAGAGGGGGGCAAACGAGCATGCGGCTCACCTGATGTTAAGTGACAACCGCCGCCCATGGTCAACCGCAACACCAGGGGAATATCAGGTGCGTTGCCAGCCCTTTAGAAAGGAGTAAGCTCTTTTCTTGAAGGTCCCCAGGTCGTATCGGTCCGGAAAAAATCGCCGGTGGTAAACTATTCCACAGAGAGGTTAAACGCGGAAGAAAACTCCTTTTGAAATGTACAGTGGTGGACCGCCACGCATCCAGATGATGTGGATAGTATTGTTGTATAGTACGTTTGCCCCGTAGTGCAAAATTATATGTACTGTTGCCATTTTATACACAAACACTAACCGAACACTAACTGCCCGCTAAAGAAAATACGTAAAAAAGAAAAAGAAGAAAAAACAAAAATTAATAAATACTTAAAACAGACCTGCAAAGTGAGGCAATTATAGTAAATATCACTCCTAAGAGATAATTTACAGGGGGGGGGGGGGGCATATGTTCCGTAGTGGACTTTTGATATGCTTTATTTTTTTGATATTTTTTGTCAGTGATTACGGCCCATCAAAAGTGTAGTCCATTATTATAAAATATTTTATTGTATTTTTAAACAAATATTAATTTGTTTAAGAATGTAATAAATTTGTTCTATTACTTTCGTGTTTTTAAAAAGCTCTTATATATAGTAACTGAACATATTAATTACGATGTGCTTAAAATAAACTTTCTTTTTCTTGAAATGGGTAATGTTTATATTGCAATGCAATTGTTACAAAACGTCCCCCTTAATTATGTCGATAGACATAATGGTCTGCATTTACAAATACAATATGAACCAAAAAAGCAGAGAGCTTGTGCAACGTATACTATTTCAGTTTGCCCTAACAATTTAACATGTTAATATCTTATATGTCTATGGAATCCTACCTATTGTAAGAAAAGCCATGTCCACAGCAGATAACTATTACGAGATGATTAAAATATTATTATTTATAATATATTTTTGGGTTGATTTTTTTATAGAATTAGAGTAACAAACAA
>CAJQZP010000971.1:0-39116 GCA_907164705.1 Parnassius apollo | reverse complement strand
TAAATATTTGTGACTCATTATTGTTTTAGTTACCGTGAAACCTTACAACTTTGCCCTTGGGGGACAACTTTGCCCAAACACGAAAATTAACTAAAACTACCGATAGAAATTTAATTTTAACACGAGGCAACTTTGTATGGCACCTAGAGTAAACTAGAACATATGTTTGGCAACACTGACTACTACAACCGCAGCTAACTACATTCAGTCATCTGTCAGCAACCTTCAAAGTGACGGTGTCGAAGGAGGTGCAAAAACATTGTTGCAGTTTTGCATCCCGCATTGCCACGAAACGCTGCGCAGGTAAGATTCATTATTATTTACGTTTAGGGCATTAATTGTTGCTGCTTTTAATCATGGTCGTTTTCTTACAACTGTCTTAGTTAGCGAGAAAATTGTGTGGGCAATGTTGTAAGCAATTATATAGACTGAGGTCGACAACATTGCCCAACTCAAAAATGTTAATAGGGTTGACAATATTGAAAAAAAAAGGAAACATGTACCTAGGCATAATAAATAAAAACCATATATAATAAATTGAAAATATATAGGTATACTTAATAAAATAAATAAATGTATATAGGTACATCAAAAAAAGAACAATATAATACTACACTATAATACTACCTATATAATATAACTACCGTTCACTGAGAACTAAACTACTGTTATATATATTTTAAATATAATAAATAGGTATATATATTTGTCGGGATTTTTTGTCAGAAACCGCTAGATTCCCAAAAGAGAGAGCTTAAATATTCTCAGTTTCAGGCTAAAGTTTTTTAATAAGATTTATGCGTCATTTCGTTTGCAAAAAAAAATTTTAAGTCTAAAAGAGAATTACGATTTTAGACATTAACGGTCGCAGACAAAAATGACCGACAAAATGGATTGGTACGCATAATAGGTGAACCACGTACATCAGTGGTAACAAAATCGGTATAAGTTGGCCTCGTATTATATTAAATAAGTATCGTCGGCGTCTACTTTTCCTTACCTCAACTATCGGGGTTAATTTCTGAGATAATTTTCTAAAAGTACTTACCTAGTACTATTCTATTTATTTGCAGGATGGTGAAACCTAAAAAGCAAAGCCGAAGACGCCTCGGTGCCAGGTATTACAAAAATTATACTGATGAGATGTTAGATCTCGCAGCTTGGTATACCGAGACGGACCCTTCTGTAGAAAGTTCAAGAGCTGCACCAAAAAAATAGGAGCTCCAACGCGACTTACTGAGGAAGAAGAGAAGAATATAGTAAAAGTGGCAGTTGCAACTGGCGATTTTGGTTGTCCATTATCAAAACTTGACTTGCGAATAATCATATATGAATATTTTAAAAAAATGGGCGTGAGGCAATTTTTAATGGAAATCAACCAGAAGAACAATGGATTTCGAATTTTCTTAAAGCGAAATGCTTCAGAACAGTAGGATCTCGCTGAAAAAAGTGTTGAAGAATTTTTTAGATTATTTCAAAAATTTAGAAGAAAGTATGACAGACGTTCCCCCGTCAAACATATTAAACTTAGATGAAACAAATTTAAGTGATGATCCTGGATCATCGAAATGCATTTTTCGTAGAGGGGTACCCTGAAAGGGTATTAAATTCAACGAAAGGAGCCATTTCATTGATGTTTTCGGCAAGCGTAGACGGAACGAACCTACCACCATATGTTGTGTATAAATCAGAAAATCTTTATTCAGAATGGATAAGAGGCGGTCCACGAGGCGCAAGATATAACCGCACTAAATCTGGGTGGTTCGATTTGTCCACTTTTGAGGACTACTTCAAGACAATAGTTTTAAAATGGGCGGAAGGTTTGCCGGGAAAAAGGTGTTCATATGTGATAACCTGTCAAGTCATCTAAATGTGGACATTATTAAACTTTGCGAAGAACATAACATATCTTTTGTTTTCATTCCTGCAAACTCCACGCATCTTACTCAGCCCTTAGACGTTGCTTTCTTTGCTCCGCTTAAGAAAACTTGGCGGAAAATTTTGCTGCAGTACAAAATGGAAAATCCCAATCAAACATCTTTAAACAAAAATCACTTCCCGAACTTGTTGACGTCTTTTATTAACGCAAAAGACTTTACCAGAACCAACAATATCAAAAGTGGATTCAGAGCTGCCGGAATTTGTCCTTTAAATCCACGTGAAGTGCTCAAACGGCTGCCGGAATATGCTGAAGAACTTGGAAATTACACAGTTGATAGCGCCTTATTAAATTACTTGCAAAAGTGCAGACAACCGAAACCAATAAATGTAAAACGCAATAAAAAAGTTTCAGTAGAGCCTGGAAAGTCTGTTTCAATAGGCGATTTCGATTTGTTTAGTTGTTCAAATCAAGAAGTTACAGAAACTCAGAAATCTAAAAAAAAACAATGGAGTTGCAGCAAAGAAATCAAAAACGACAAAAAAGACTTCTATTACAAATCAAGGTAATCCAGAAAATAATGATCCCGTATTTGACCTTTTCTTAGACAATACAGCTATTGGATAGCCAATAAACCAAGAAGAAGATATTTTGAATGATAGCAATATACTTTTAAACCTGTCATGTAACTTTGATAAAATTGATAAACTTGAGGTATCGGACACCAAAAAGGGTGAAACTGTAACAAAGTGTATCTTATATGAAAAAACTGTGATAGTAGACACTAATAACTTTGATGAAATTAATAAAATTAATGATGGACTAGTACACAATGAAAACGAAGTCGAAACAAGTTGCACTTTGGATAAAAATGGTAAGATAATAGATGACAGTGACGATATATTCAATGATAACGTCGATAAATTTACTGTCGAGCCTGAAGACCAAGAGTAAGAGAATGTATCAAGATGCATTCTAAATGAGAAAACTGGAGTTTTTCAATATACAATTTCTCGAGTGGAGCAAGTTATAAACAACAAACCAGTGTTACGAGATAAAATAAAGTTAACCTCATCTAAAGGCATGTATATTGAAACTGTGACAGGACCTAAAAAGAAGAACATTTAAAAACGACGGCAAGATGGCATCTGACAACATTTACCCTAACATTGTAAATATTTTACCACGTTGTAGCACATCTGAGGATAGTAGCACACAACAAATTATAGACTTAAATGAGAAGAGATAAGAATTAAATGCAAACAACTTAAATATAAAAAAAGTACAAAAATACTAAATACAACGAAAAGTTACAAGACTCAAAACAAAATATATTAACCGAAATAAATACTTCTACTAATGAAACTAAAGTTAATTTGGAGACTGACAAAAATACTGGCAAAGAAAACAAAACTTTTAGACATACTCATTTAAATAACGAAATAAGCAAATGTGCAGATAGGAAAGTAAACAGCAATCGAAAGTCCGGAAAAAAAACTAATAAACCAAAGAAAAAAACAAAAATCAACAAATCAACCATTGAACGAATGATAAAACCAGCCTGGAAAACATATAAGAGAAATATAAGTGAAACAAGTAATAGTGATATCAACATTAGTATTCACATTAAATCAGATATCTGTGACATAGAATCTGATAAGCCCGACAAAGACATTCAAAGTTTAGATACAAAAAAGCCTAAAACACAGTCAATGAAAGATAATAAAACAAAAATAGCAGCGGAAACAGAAAAACCTTCATCGAGCTACGACGACCATTTAAGTGAAACTTGTTCTAAGGTCAATTATGCTGTTGGGGATATTATATTAATCAGATACTTTTTTAAGAAAAAAGTTGATTATTTTGTCGGTGAAATCATAGCAAAAGTAGGAAATGGTAAAGTAAATGTATCATTTTTCAGACGAACAGGTAGAAACGACAATACTAAGTTTATAAAAACCAAAAAACAAGAAGTAGAAATAACTGAGTGTAAGAATATTGTCAAAACCGTGAATTTACTTACAATTAATACCAATGAAACAGAGTTTGTTCTAGATGATGATGATGACTACTTATATTTTGATTATTAGATATCACTTAATTTATCACAATTTAATGTAGGTAGGTGAAAGTAAAAGGTTGAAACCTTATTTTTAAATATTTTATCACGTACACCTAAAATTTATTTACAATAGGTACAACAATAATGATTTCTTGTATTTACGCGAACACTACACATTGAAATAATACTAGTTTTTACGGAATTTATCGCGTATATTTAACTTTTTTAAATACCCGACGTTTCGAGAGCTTTACAGCACCCATGGTCACGGGAAGGACTGAGATGTTCAACGTCCAGCTGTCATAGTTAACCGCGGTTACCATAGATTAAAATTTAACTTTTGTTCCAATCTACACAGTATGAACTTATGGTATCATGGAGTCTTGCAGTTGTATGCTTGGGTTGGGATTTAATTTTATTTATTATAGGATCCCAAGCAGATGGTAGCACCCAGCCATCTTCTCTATTGAAATTAGGATGTTTTTTGATTTCAATAGCCTCGCGAATCATCCTTGGAAGGAATCGGTGTTCTTTAGCGAGGATTTGTGGTCTATCAAATCTGATGTAGTGACGGCGGCGATCCTGTACATGTTCACAGACTGCAGACTTCCCGGAGCGTCGATTCTTCACATCAGCTATATGTTCTTTGACGCGGGTTTTAATTGATCTTTTAGTTTGTCCTATGTAGGAGAGACCACATTCACAATCAAGCTTGTACACTCCTGCATCTTGCAGAGGGACGTTACACTTGACTGATGGTAAAAACTGACCAATCTTCTTCGGCGGCTTGAAGTATGTTTTGATGGAAGCGCGCTTCAAGATGTAGCCAATCTTGTCAGTGACTCCTCTAACATATGGCAGTACAGCAGGTACACGCTCGACTGTGGCCGGCTTCACTCGTTCACTGTGACGTAGGCGCGGGACTCGAAGCTTGTTGTCATGCAAAACTTGCTTGACATGTTGGAGCTCGGCAGCCAGGTGTTTACTGTCACAGATCCCTCGTGCTCTCTGAAACAAAGATTTACCCACGGTAGCTAACTGTGAAGGATGGTGGTGAGAATCACCATTTAAATATCTATCTGTATGGGTCTTTTTTCTATACACAGTATGGCTCAAGGTGTTATCAGGATTCCGAATTACTAACACATCTAGAAAAGCTAAGGAATTGTTTGCCTCTAACTCCATTGTGAACTGAAGTTTAGAATTTATAGAGTTAAGATGATCTAAAAATGCAGTTACTTTATCTAAAGGTAGAATTGTGAAAGTGTCGTCTACGTACCGCTTGTAGAATCTTGGATTTATGGGAGAAGTAAGCAGGGCTTTCTCCTTAAAGTCTTCCATGAATATGTCGGCGACAATGGGAGATACAGGTGAGCCCATCGCCACACCATCTACTTGCTTGTAGAACTCCTCCTTCCACAATAGGTAGCCAGATGTAAGGCAGTGTCTGAGTAATACTGCATATTCTACGGGCATGTTGTTTTCTTCCAGCCTTCTAGTTACAGTTGAGATGCAGTCTTCAACAGGTAAGCATGTAAACAATGACTGCACATCAAAACTGACCATAGTTTCATTGTCTGCCAGACGTAGGTCTTTAATCTCGCTGACAAAATGGTAGGAATTCTTTATGTGTGCTCTTGTATGTCCCCTGAGCGGTGAGAGTATTTTCGCTAAGTGTTGAACCAATCTATAAGTTAGTGAATCGATTTGGCTCACTATGAGGCGTAATGGAGCATTGGGCTTGTGTATTTTTGGTAACCCATACAACTTTGGTGATTTGGCGCACGAAAGTATTATCCATTTTACGTCCAGATTTAATTTTTCGGAGTGTTTCTTTATGAGGTCACTAGTTGTTTTTAGTGTGCTACTTGTTGGGTCGTTTTTAACCTTTTTATAAGTACTTACATCCGACAAAAGTTCTTGTATTTTAGAATTATTATCTGAGGTAACAATGACTATCGCGGCATTTCCTCTTATCTGCGCGAAGAATCGTAAGTTCTGGTTTATTGCGTATTTAACGCTATAAATTCGTCTCTGGGAAGATTCGGTTTAGGCACTGAACATCGACTTAACATAGACGAAATGTCTTGACGTATCGCCTCCAAATCTTCTTTCCGCACATTGTTTTTAACTAAACAGTCCTCGACACTGCAGATAATTTCTTCGTATGGTAATCTGCGTGGAGTTATTGCATAATTGAGTCCTTTGGATAAAAAAATTTGGGTATTTAAAAAGTTAAATATACGCGATAAATTCCGTAAAAACTAGTATTATTTCAAGGTACAACAATGTTGATTTCGAATATGATTTATTTTTAATTATATGCAAATGTGTATTTAGAGGATGCTCGATTTAGCATTATAATGTCAACATTGTAGATTTATACTGTTCTGGAAAACTCTTATGATTTCAAGAAGACTGAGTATTATATTAATCTGTGATTGTAGTGCCATAGTTCTAGTGCTGGAACTAAGTTCATTCGTTTATTTATTTTTTAAACTTCTAATCATAAAAATCGAAACACCCCACGAGTTTATGCTTTGAAAATATTATCTGAAAAATTTGTATATTTAGGAATAAATAATAAATAAATAAAAATATTTTTTTAAATAAGCAGAATGAGAACATTTATTTTTATATAAAAAAATGATATTATACGTTAAAACTAATTGTTTTTGATCATCTTTAAAAACATAAACTCGTGAGGTGTATCGATTTTTCTGATGAGAAGTGTATATACTTATACCTATAATTATTAGCTAGAATCTTAATCAAAGACTGTTAGTAAGTAGTTTTTTTTTTAAATTTGTCAATTTCAGAAGGTAATTCTTGAACTAAGCACTATAAGGATAATGTTGTAGGCTGTTATATGTTAATTTTGGTATTTTTTGTTCTAGAAGAGATATCTTGTTAATTTTTTTTTTGTAGGAGGAGCGATAATCTGCCTTGGGTGCGTGTGATAAAAATTTCTGCGCTGCTTACTTTTTTTAAAACTAATACTCACGCAGGTAACTAACAGGCACGCTTACGTTAGCAGAGACCTTTTTATTTTTTATTAATATTTAATAGGTACGTTACCTACCAACTACCTATAAACATTGATTTTCTTGATTTTTGTTGTTGTTTAATTCGTTGTTGTTTTTAATTTTAAAAATAAAAAATACAATGCCTCAAAATCAATTTATTATTTTCCTTTCATCTGAGGCACAGCCCTAGCACCTCAAATCTCTTAGTATGAAAGTGTGACTAAATATGGTGATAACATTGCCCACCGCCATTAAAACTTAAAATGGACTTCTATTTATTTGAAAATGTATTGTTATTCAATATTGTCGATTTGCTAACAATATATCTTAAAATCAAAGTCATAGAGCTTAAACTTGCTGAGAAATTTAGGTTGAGCAAAGATGTAAGAAAGTGGAGATAACTTTGCCCGCGTCTGTTTTTGTTTTTTTTCTCATCATCTGTTGGGAAATAATTCACCTGGTTGTGACAGTTTATTTGTTGTATATAGTGTCGTTTAAAGCTTTAGCAACCATCAAAATAAAGTGGATATTTTTTGAAAAAAGTAATAAAAACCGAAATATGTGGGCAAAGATGTAAGGTTTCACCGTACCCTTTTCTTTTACGTTTATATAAAAAAATATAATTCCCTTTATTGGCATAGAATTATGCATTTAACTTTGGGGTCTTTTAGACCCTCACGCGACCGCTTATGTCACAAAATGAGACGCGAGTACTGGCGGGTTAATATTGTTTACCTACCTACATGAATGCATAAATTATTATCAATTTCCATAAGTGATTCTTCATGTAAATTGATGGAGGAAGATGTTGGAATACAGGCTTTTGTTTCCTAAAACTTAATTATCTTTAAAACATTTAATTAATACAAAATAGGTGTAGAAAGATGCTTTTTACAGAAAATTGAATTTAAAGTTCTTGGTATTTTAAACTCTGAACGAGATTCAAGTTTTAAAATTGATTTTTAAAACTTGAATCGCGTTCAAAGTCTAAAAGAAGCTTGTCTCAGTCATTTATTGCTATTAAAATGCACAAAATTATGCTTGCAACTAACAAGACAATTGTACTAGATAGTACTAGTATGTCATTAACTGAATATTTAACAGAATTGGTACAGCATAAGGTAATAGCAGAGCAAGTTTGTGCTTTTATTTATATTAACATTTTATCCTTAAAATGTCAGCTGCAAATTTTTGATGACGGTTTTGGTGTCCAGTCTGTTCGTCCTGTAGCTACAATCCAATTCCGATGTAAATTATCATGTTCAGGAGAGCTGCAACAAACCATTAAATCTTTCAGATAGGTATTTAATTAATAGACACTGCAGAATACATATCTGTACACCGGAGGCAAATGATCATAAGTCACATTAAGCTAATTGTACAGTGCACACATTTTACAATCAGATCTCAATTTGAACATTACTCACATATGTCACTTTACTACACAATTGTGTAAAGTTCTAAATAAAAAATTAATTGTTGCTTAAAAGTAGGTTAATTGGTAGTTTTTAATTACAACAAGATATTAATAAAAATGTAATTAATTAATTAAATTTATAGACTTGGGACATGCTACCTCTGAACACTAAAAATTATTTTTTATAAGTTACATGTAATAAAAGAATATCCTGAGTCCTGATTCTCAAGGCACAATAAAAATCATGTTTCATTTAATCATGTAACTGACTTTGAAATTTGAAATGGTTCCTTATCAATATTTACTTTTCTATTAATAAAGGGACCATTAGTAAATAATAAATCTTGAAAATTTTAAAATCTTCAAGTTCCATGTTGTTGACTGTATATTTGTAAGAACATAGCCGAATGAATTGTTGTCAGTCCCAAGGTGTTAATATTATAAGTAGGGTCCAGATTAATACGTAAATCCATATTTTTACTTAAAATGGTTTTTGTTCTTAAATATATTTTCTACATAAATTGTGATATTTTGATCAAGAAAATGCAATTTCTATTTTTCATATTTATCCATATTTCAAATATAAATCCATATTCCACAAGACATTAAATAAATTTATCCATATCTTCATTATTATATGTTAGATGGATCAGCAGCTCTGTGAAGTGCCTAAAAATTAGTTTTAGTTAAATATGACCAAGTTTTCTTGCTACTTAGCGATGCTGCTCCTTATATAGTAAAAGCTGCAGGTGCCCTAGAAGTTTTGTATCCAAAATTATTCATGTGAAGTGCTTGGCTCATGGTATAAAAAGATTAGGTGAATGCTTAAAGTCTCAGTTAAAAAGGTTGACAGTTTAGTATTAAACATTAAAAGTAAGAAATTTTTTTTGAAAGCACCAAACGGGATCTCAAAATTTAAAGAGATGTATCCCGACATTTCTTTACCACCAGAGCCATTGCTGAACCGCTGGGGAACTAGGCTGACGCCAATTGAATACTATGCCCAGTATTACACTTGAAATCAAAACTATTATTTTTTAATTGGAAAATGAAGCTGCTGATATTTCAATCTCAAAAGAACTTCTCGATATAGAAAGGCACTTCAATGATAATTTGAAGATTATCGAAAATATTGAAAGTAAGTTTTGGAATCAGAAGGTCCCGTTGCTGAAGTAGCAAGGCAAAAATTAATCTACGTGCTGGAATAAAACAAAGATTTCCATACCCTAAATAAAATTAACAGCATGCTGTGTCAAACATTAGAAGGCACCATAAATGAGCCATACTCACTTGCAGAGTTATGAAATATTCTCCAATCACATCCTGTGATGTTGAAAAATCATTCAGCCAGTACAAAGCATTATTTCATCCATACGGAAAGGGTTTTAATTTCGAAAATTTAAGGAAACACGTAGTTATATACTGCAAATCAAATAATGAAACAGAAGCTAAGTAAAATTGTATTTTTTTGGTTTTTCTAATAGAGAATCGTTTTAATGTAAAATGTCGTTATCTTTTATTACACATATTTTTCCCATATTTTACGATTTTAAGTCCATGTTATATGTACATATTTTTATATTTTCTATTCATATTAATCCGGGCCCTAATTATAAGTGTAGGTAAGTTTAATGTTTTCTCTCCATATTATCTCTAAATATGTGTGTGTCCTTTTATTAAAACTTTTAGTTCTATAACTTTGAACTGAGGAAACTTTTTAAGAAGGAAAAACATGCACATGACAACATAAATATTCTTATTTTGCCCATAACAGTTATCTCACCATATGGTCATTTGTTCAATATCTGATCCTGGTATATTTTTAGATGCCCAGTTTAAGATGCTTGAAGCTATTTCGTTTCCACCCCTTTGAGCTTTAGTTTCATCTTTTTTTTACAGAAAGGTTACATTAATATAAGCACACACGTAACGTTTCAACAAGCGGAAAAGCGTACTTTTTGAGAAAAAATTTTTATTGAACATCAAATATTTTTGCAATATTTATGTCAATCCCTATCTCAGATTATATGATATTTTTTTTACAGAAAGGTTACACTATTGTAAGCACACACGCAAAATTTCAACATGCGCAAAATGCGTACTTGTAATATAAAAGTATGCGTACTTTTTGAGAAAAATATTATTGAAAATCAATTATTTTAATATTTTTATAATATTTACGTCAATCTTTACAACAGATTACATCGAATTCTCGCCATTGAACGTTCGTTTTCCGTACGGTTAAGTTGTTATACGTTCGGTAGCATTTTATTGTACATTTTACGTAAATAATTATATTTTGTACTCATTTAAATAGTTTTCATGCATACACATATATTTAACAGTTTATATTTAAATGAATTATTATCATTATGAGCTATTAAAATTAAAATATGTAGTGTTTACCGTTTTTTGCCAGCTTTTGGGACGTAACGTAAAACTGACGATTTCTAAGAATTAATTAAAGCAATATGTGTATAAAATTGTATAAAACATGTGTATAAAACAGTAACCACCTATTAGGACAGATAACAAATAAAATAGGTTAGGTTCAACTTATGTCAAGGAACCGAATTAATAGACCCCGACTCCACGTGGTACGAGTCTGTCCTACCCCTAGAGTGTTTTTATAGAGCCGGAGGCGCGTAGGGAGAGCAGCCTCCGCCTGCTGTAACAAATCGTAGGCATCGGACGAGCCGGAGCGGCTGAGGCTGGTCGCCGAAGGCGACCAACAAGCCGAAGCTGCGGAGGCGAGGCTGGATGCTTGCGATTTGTTACGCAAAGGCGTAGAGGCTGCTCTTCCCCCAGCGCCGGAGACGTTGCAGTCTCAAAATAGAAACAGAAATCCCTCTGAATGAGTCCCTCAATTTATTTTTGGTGAAGGGGGTTCCCCTTTCCTTAGGGGGTACCCCCTTCCCCCCCAAGAGGTCCCCATGGTTTTTTACACTTAATATTTATCCATAAAAAATAAAATTTCCTCAGAATTAAAATTGAAAAAACTGAAAAAAAGGGGGGGGGGGGGCTCCGCCACTTTTCCTTTTAAGGGGGAGTACACCTTCCCCCGCCCTCCCCCCACCCCTCCCGCCTCGAATTCGACGGACGTCCATGGAAAGTCGTACCTCATCCCACATAAATAAAAATGCAGAACTGTCAAAACCATCATAAATAGTGTAATTTAATGTTCAAAGTTTTCTCCTATAGAAATTAACTCCACTTGTCCAAAAAGGAGTTGTAAACATTTTTGTGGGTCTGTATTTTGATTCAGACATATCCTGGGATTTATGTTTGTACCTATTATCAGCTTCTATTAAAAGTAAATGTTTTTCTATTTACAGAAGTTGTTTCTCAGGGCCATTCTACATTTTTTTAAGTTTTGCTGAAAACATATCACAATCGTCACAAGTATAAAGTACAGTAGGGCCTCGGTAATCCGGACTCCCGCTTGTTCGGTGATAGCTGTAATCTAGCCGGGCAATGGGCTTCCGGGGAGGCGGGCGGGTGCAGGTGCGGGCTGCCGTGAGTCTTTCAGTTGAGTCGGTCTTCTTCTTCTGTTTATCAGGCGTCATCAGTCTTTTGTTTACCGCCTTTCGTGTTGTACGTACAGTGTCAATTTAGCGCATTCAATTCGCTAACATCATGACGCCGCAACGTAAACATTAACAATAAAAGACAAATCGCCGATTATAGAAATGTTAGGTAAAGGTGATAGCTACCCAGTCATTGGTCGGAAGTTTGGTATTGGCAGGTCAACTGTAGGCAACATAAAGAAAAAAGACAAAATCTTGAAGTTTGTTAGCCTAGCAGAATGTGGTCCCGGTGAATTCAAGAAGAATTTATTAATGTTTTATTTTAACTTACTGTTTTCATACACGGTCGTGATTTTGAACATGTACATTTTTGTCTTTATGCTTTAATTTGAAAATTGGTTAAAGAAACTAAGGTTACACATGTATTTTATTACTACTAAATATGGCATACTATAATCCGGATGCCTCGATAATTCGGAAGGGGCATTGTTTTTGCTTCTCCGGATTAACGAGGCCCTACTGTAGTTTGTAAAAATCATATATTTGTTCGATATTTAAATTCGGTCCTAAATAACATATCTTTGATCACTCATGATTGTAGTGACATTCATACTTTGGGAGAAATGAAATGTGGAACATAACAGATTTAATCATTTCATGATCTGTTTAGTTCGATGGTTCATGTTTTCCCCTTTTGTCACTTTCAACATTACACCCCTCTCATCTCAGTCTTAAGCAGTCTTAACCACTTGTTGGGAAATTTAGAAACATTGTCTTATAGATTGCTGTTGTTATACCATTAACAACAAAAGAATACACTAAAGTATTTGACCCTAACTTAGATTCATCTCCTGATCTGTCTTTGTCTTGTTGTAGGTTTTGACTGGATACATGATACTATGAATTGCCTCTTAACATTGTAGTCTTTTTCTGGATCCCAATAAAAAGTAAATATCTCTTCCTTATTCTGCTCGGATATTTTAGTACTGCATTTCATGTGGCAATTTGTGCTACATGCAGGTTTCATTCTTTTGCAAGGTACTGTTTTACCACTTTGAAGTAAGCTTACAATCATTTCTTATTCGCTTTTTTCCTGTCTGCTCTATTGTACTTTTATTAAATTTAAATAAAAAAATATTCTGGCATATAGAATTTGGTACATCATGAGATGTGCTTGGAACACCCTCTTCAATCGCAGCTAAATGCACAATTTACATAATACAATAAATAAATATAAATAATAAAGTGCAATTTATGTTCAAAAACAAACTTCTCATTTTATTTGGACTTAGGATGCTTTCATTTTTGATAATTGAGCGGCACAAAAGCATAAGTCGATATAACATTGTATACCTTTGAAATAATTTGGACTTAAAACATGTTACAGAGTTCGAAAGTTTGTAGTTTATTTAGTTGGATTTAAAATATTATACCACCAAGTAGATCGTTACTAGTTTGTTTTAATGACATTACAAAGTGAATGTCGAAAAAATGGACTTAGGATAATATACCTCCGGTATGCAGATATTATCATTTCCTATAACAGTGGGTAATAGTTTATAGAAAAGTTGGCCACACCGAAGATTTTAGGTTAAAATTTGCAATTGTTATTTTTGTACTTTTTTAACGATAAATTTATGTCTAGAATACATTATACACAATATATGCATTTCATGATATGTTACAGAATGCCTAGTAACCGATAGAGTGGTATACTTACGAATGAAAAGACAATCCCGACATTTTCCTTCCACTATCACTTTTACACCCTAAAACACTACGCCACACCATGTTTTTAATCAAAATAGTTGGACGTCTAAATTGTTCACAACAAAATATAATATGAAATACTTAACATAAAACACGTAAAACAATGGGTGCGTTTGGCAGAAAAAAGCGCTAGCAAGCGCTTACAAGCGCTAAAATAGTTTTCGGCCAGGACACGATTGCTACTTCAGTTATATCGCTGACACAATCCGCCATTTTGCTTATTTATTTTGTTTGTTTTGAAGTAGAAAATATAAGTTGTTTTGTGCAATATTAGTTTTAAGTAATATAATGACATGAATAGACATATACATGTTATTAAAAATTCATGATTGGTAAGTTTTTAATATGAATACCTTACAAACATATATTTAAATTAGGTTAGGTTCCCCAGTTAAAACTAACATCGTGTCCTGGAGGAAAATAGCTACTTACGATTTGACAGCGCTTACCGCTTACGATCGCCATTTTGCTTACAAGCGCTTGCTAGCGCTTTTTTCTGCCAAACGCACGCAGTGTTTTATACAAAAAATTTACCTCGCTACACGTTAGCTGTCAAACTTTGTTTATCAAAGTGATTCACAGACTACTAATACTAAGAGGAAAGTGGTATTGAAAAAAAGCGACACGCTCAGCGAAACAAAAAATCTCATCGTTCTTTCTCATTTCTTTACACGACATCGGCGTAAGTTGCTCCTTCTCTTGTGTGACTGCGACAAAAGATATCACTTTGTCTATAGATATTACATTCTCTGTCAACGGATTACTGACTATTTTTGATCTTCGTTTGGTTTCTAACTAGTACATAGTCAGTAATCTATGGTTTCTAGATAGCTTGATCTCTGCGACAGCTGTCAGTAAAATCACGCCTATGCATTCTTGAATTTCTTAGTAGTACAGAGTACAGACAGTATCAGTACCTGTTAATGTATATTGTCATACTTTATGGGCATGCACCAATTAGGTCGGCATGCCCTTTGAGCATAGAAAATAGAGGAGATGGCAAGCCTACAAAAAAATCGTGTCAAATTGAGACAATAAATGGCGGACGCTGTAAGCTCCGCCCATTTTTTAGTGATGTGAACTCAATCAACTTTTAAAATTTAGTAACACTTTTATGTATTTAATTTATTTTTAATATGCAAAATTATATTTTCTCTAAGTTATATTTTTAGTATATTTTTGAAACAACTTTTGTTTAAGTAAAAACAATAAATATTAGTATTTGTTTCAATTATAGTTTTCTTTACACATATCATATCCTTATTAGAAAGTAACTATTTACGTTTATAAAGCAGTTTTGGAATAAACTTATATTATACTGGGTCCGGTGGACCTAGTAGCGAGTACTTGTGCTACAAATTAGGACATGACTCCCTAAGTGAATTTTCATGCACTGGGCCTATGCCTTATTTTGTTAAGAGTAATTGCAAGTTAGCAATCTTAATTTCCAAATTTCGCAAAAAGTTTAAATGAATTCCACAAATACAATGTTTTAATCATAAATGTTTATAAAAATATTTTTTAATATGTAACAGTTTCCCTGTCTACAAAACACACAATAGTTAAACAATTGAAATGTTCATATATGATTCATAGGGCAGGGAAAGAGATGATAAAAAATATATGTAGTTTTTTTTATAAATATAAAGTAAATATCTATATTTTGGAAACCAACTAATATTATTTATGTCAAAATATGCATAATCAGTAATGTTAAGCATCAGTAATCACTTCTTCTAAAAGAACTACTAATCATATTTGCATAACAAACATTGCTTGTTGTACAAGTGTAACAAAACTAGAAACTTACAGCCGGAAAAATTGTTGGCACTGCATCATCACAAAGCCTAACTACATCAAGAGTTTTATTAATAGATTCCTTTGCAAAATGCAGGGAACATATGAAGTTTTGTTTATCTGTTGGGTTGATATTTTCTACACCAATAGAGTCAAGCCATATTTGTCTTTTCTTTTTGTTCTTTGGCAACCTAGAAATGATAGAACAGAAAATAATGATTTAGATCTATGAAGCTGCAAATAATATTACAAATTAAACAACACCATGGTTGTTATAAAAGGTGACTTAAGGTAAATTATAAATATGTATATGCTAAACATTTATGTATATTGCATTATTAGAAGGCACTGATGGGCTAATATATACAATATATAAGTAAACAATATATAATAAAGTCAAGTAATAATGTCCATAGTCTGAGGTATTTGCATGTTTGCCTACAGAGAGAGATTACTTACAGGCGCTAGATTGTACTTTATGTAATCTTTGTTGCTTTGCTTCACTTTTATTATGTAGGTACCGTAGGTCTTACCATGAATGTAACTCCGTTTCCGTATAATTTAGTATAATTTAGTTAATCATTTATGCTCACTGCTCAGACTCATGACACCGAAATAATGCAATGCATAACGCAAAACTTTTGCACATAATACGACAGAATAAATCAAGAAAACCTTAATAAAGTATGTCCTTGAAAGAATGTATTGTTAGCAATGTAACATCACTATTTACGAACAACAAAATTTTATAGATACGCAAAGAATGATAAGAAGTAATTAAATAATATGAATTAAAGGTTTAGGGTAAATAATTACATCCATCTACTTACTGTCGCAAAAGATATAAACGTTTTTACATTATATTTACACCAAAAACTAAATCACTCACCTATGAAATGATAGTTCGTGTGATTTTTGACTATATTTTGAGGTACAGCCTCTTACGCAACACTTAGTCATCTTCGTTCTTTATAATGAATTGGAAAATTCACTATAAACTGTTTAAAAATTCGCAAAATTTTCAAATTAAGAAATATCAAACGACTTTTTATAGCAGCAAATTTGAGACAATAAATGGCGGAATCGGCCGCAAGGCGGGGTTAAATGACGTCATCTTAAAAATGTTTACCAGAATGCGAAACAATTTCTATTATCTGTTTCATTTATGAATGACACTTAAACTTACACTTCGCTGAGTGAAAAAGAGATAGGCAGCATATTGACAGTTCAGTGTCGAATATAACCATATTTGTATAATCAATAAAACATATAGACGCTCTGGGCAGCTCCTCTATTTTCTATGCTCAAAGGGCATGCCCATCTTTGAGCATAGAATGCCCATAAAGTATGACATTGACAGGTACTGTCTTAGGCATGTCGATCTAAAATCGATTCTTTGAAGTAAAATAATTCGATAATAATTCGAACTAAAAATCGAAGATCGATTCGGAGCACTGCCATCGATTCACTGAATCGATCCAAAAACCTCTCGAATCGGACGATTCATCTGATTCAAGAACTAGCGATAAAATTCCTAAACTGGCTGAGGTAAGATACCGCAGTTTTTTAATTTTTTGCTGTTGGGAGACGCATAAACAACCGGTCGTACTTGGTTGATAATTTAAACACAATATATATTTAAGTTACAAAAATTAATTAATTAAAATTATTTTGAATAAAGTAAATAGTTATTAACGCATCCAACTATATCGAAAAGTTGTCATTTCATTTTCAGTACTAAAATTCTAATTCTAATCTTACCTATGGAATGTTGGTCTAACTTAATCTGTGCTGTGAACTATATTTTAAAATAATATAATATATATAAATAAATTATTTAAAATAAATAATATAATATATATAAATATAAAAATATAAGACTATATTTTATACATACTACAATATAAGATTATAGCTGTGAAGTACAGACAGATTACTTTTTGAATACCTAGGTACTGTAAATAAATATTATATGTTGAAGTTTATAGAGATTTATAGTAAGGAAATAACCAGTTTTGTGTTCGTGTAGCATTCATTTCAATTTGATAAATATCTTTATTAATCTAATAACTCACGTTATTAGATTGAAACAGATTTATCGAGAAATGTACGTTGTAGTTTGCACTTTTGTTAAAGTATTGTTGTTCTTTTTAGCCTAAAATGTCAAATAAAAGTGATACATGGAATCACTTTGCAAAAAAAAGGATCGAGTGGCGTATGTGCGAACCACTCCTAACACAAGTGTTTCAAGCTTACCAGGAGTGGTTAAAAGGAATATTAGTAATGTTAATTAATAAGATTACAAATATTTTACTTAAAAAAAGTTGAATAAAACTAAATTTACGGATTTTATCGCTCGGATTTTATCGGGTGCTTTACAGCACCAGAAACGTCGGGAATTAAAAATAAGTAAAAGTAGTTAAATAAACGCGATAAAATCCGTAAATTTAGTTTTATTCAATGTGTAGTGTTCGCGTAAATTTAAGAAATCATTATAAAAAAAGTTATTAAAGTTCAATTAAAGAAAACTGTAAACTGTAAAGCACCCGAAACGTCGGGAATTAAAAATAAGTAAAAGTAGGTAAATAAACGCGATAAAATCCGTAAATTTAGTTTTATTCAATGTGTAGTGTTCGCGTAAATTTAAGAAATCATTATAAAAAAAAGTTATTAAAGTTCAATTAAAGAAAAAATCGCAAATACTTGAAATTTCATGTTTAAAAATGTCGCGATTAATCGAAAATCTATCTTTTAATCTTCGATTTAATCGGAATCGATTCTAGTATCTTCGATTCAAATCGATTCAGAGATCGATTTTTTTTAAGAGAGAATCGACATGCCTATACTGTCTGTACTACTAAGAAATTCAGGACTTCATACTTCATATGTCGGCTCTACACGTTGGCCAACACAGTGGCGAATGTAGTGGCGAATATATTGGCCGAGAGTTGGTGACGGCGTCCACACGTTGGAACGTCGCGTCGTTCAGTTTACTTCGGTTCGGGCCAATGTGCGGACGAATTGACGACGGCTCCGTGGCGCAGTGGCTCAGCAATGAGTGGCTGCGCCGGGCACCGCGGGTTTGATCCCGCACGGAACAAGTATTTGTATGTCCTACAAATAATTGTTTCGTGTTTGTAAACTGACTGCGCGATACGGGAGAAAGTCCTAGTGTGGGGTTAACGTTTTTATAAAAGAATTATAAAATAATAGTGGATATTAATGGGGCTGTAAAGATATTTACGATATACGATTAGGTTTATTTATTCTTTACATGCATCATAAACTGGAATAAATATCATTAATAAGAACTTAACTTATTTTAAAGTTAAATGAGTTATAATCGATTAGTCTATGTTTTAAAATTGGGTTTTGATTTTAAAGTTTAGCAAAATATGTACTTGCATTTCTATCAGACATTTGATGTATATAAAAAACACCTTCTAATTTATTTGGTAATTTAATTATTTTTTGAGTATATATATAATTATATAATAGTAATAGCAATAAATATAATTAACACTGACTTGATAATAGATACTATTTATAACTTAGAACATAAATGAAAAACTCATGACGAGCAAAGTGGCTCAGGACCATGCTTTGCGGCAGTCTGTGGAGGAGTATGCTCGGTAGTGGACTTGTGAACAGCTGTAATGATGATGATGATTCGAAAACTTGCACGATTAATTTATAAGAAATCGACGTTTTTTATATGATATGGTGACAAACGAGCACACAGTTCACCTGATGTTAAGTGGTTACTGTGGCCCACAGACATCTACATCTATCCTCGATTACGAATCAAAATGCAGATGCGTTCTCACCAGTGAGGACTAAAATGAAATGCTTCGTTTCCTTTAAAAAGGGTCTCTGGTTCTCTACACTCACTATACGAAACACAGCATCATTTAGCTACTATTTTATGCTGATATTCTGTGAGAGCGTAGTCCTTCCCCGGTTGAGCTGACCCATTCGTGCTACAACTATACTTCTAATATAACCGCATAGTTCTACCACGTATAAACGACGTGCTTCTTTTTTTTCATTTTAAAACTGTTCTCGTAATAATCTGATTGTAAATAAATGTTCGTTATTTTTTTCATAAATAGTTAATCGATTAAAACAAATGTTTAAAAATAATTAAATCGCGCTAATTAAAGTAGTAGGAATGTTTAAAGTTGAAATTGGCACTAAAAGACTGGTAATTGGGTCATCCACCCTACAAAGCTTGAATATAAAATTTAAATCAGATGCGTGTAATCACTCTGGGAGCTTGTAGCAAACTAAACGCGCGGCCAACGTATGGACGCGGCGACCAAACTCTGCCACCCAACAATCCTTTGATCTTTTGTAAAAAACCGACACACCACACGGATCTCGCGCCAACTTGTGGGCCATCGTCCCAATACATACCAATGAAGCCCAAACACCCCGTCTACACGTTGGCCAATGCGATTGGTCACTACATTCGCCACTGTGTTGGCCAACGTGTAGAGGCGCCGATTAGCGTGATTTTTACTGACAGCTGTCGCAGAGAACAGAGAACAGAGATCAAGCTGGATCATAGAGATAGGTATGGGCTCTCCGATAGGAGTAATCTTAGAGCATACATTACATGTTAGAGCATACATTACATGTAATGTATGCTCTAAGGGAGTAATAGTGTTCTGTGTAGCGGTGGGTAGTAGCGGCATTTTTGAGGAACGAAACGAAACTATCTATCGAATATCAATAGCGGCTTTTGAAACACTCTATTTTAATAGAGGGTTTTGAAACACTCTATTTTAATAACGGCTTCAATAGAGTGTTTCACGACGTGTTTAATTGAAAAACGTTGCGAATGAAACGATGTCCGTATCACGAGAAAACTTGTTTGTTACCGTTTCGTATAGAATTAGACATGGTGTTAATGGTTAAATTTATTTATTTGTTAAATCATTTCGCACGGTTTGATAAAAATATCACTTGAAATGATTTAATGGCAAACGATTTATTTAATAATTATGATTATGATAAATTCACCCACAAGTTCAGCATAAAATATTGAATATATGTAAGTTTGATTTTATAGCAAATAATTATTACAATACAATGCTTATTTTTAGCCATCTCAAGCCTACATTTTTATGTAATAAATCAAATGAATACATGTATTGATGTCTTTATAGAATATTTTCCGCCGCCATCTACTCCATTCTACAGGTATTAAAGTCTACTCATGTGCTTCTACTTCAACAGCCGAAGCCGTCGCCGGTGCGTCGCGGAAATAGCCGAATAAACGTTTTGTTACTGATCGCTCGTTCGTGATTCGTGAAACGTGAATCATGTTACTGAGTAAAACGTCTACTGTAATAGATAGTTTCGTTGCACTGCAATAACCCGTTACCCGCTATTGTGTGAATAGATAGTTTCAGTAACTAGTTACGTTTTGTAACGACCACTCCTAGTTCTGTGTATGAGCTGAATCAAGCTATCTTTTATGAACTATAGTTAGTTTGTTGTTTGGTTGGGTAAATAATATTTAGCTCTCTCGAGTATGTAATAATAATCTACTAGTTTTATTCCCCGTCGTACTTGCAAATTTTACTAAGAGAACACCTGTACAGAACCTGTGTTGAAGGTTTAGTGGCTAGGAAAAGTAACATCATTCGAACAAATAATAATTGTCATGTATAAAATGAAGCAAGAAGTGGATATTGCTTTCTCTAAAGTTTGTAGTGCTTGCCTTAGCTCGGATCGTGATTTAGTGTTTACAATAAGTCAATCAAATATTTATCGAATATTTCGATTACTAATGTATGATGTTGCGGGTGACAAGGTGAGTACATTTACAACTACAAAGGCTTCTTTATTTTTTTGTTAACAAATTCATACAAACCACGCTGTTCTCATAACATATAAACGCCCATTACATTATCCAATTTGCAGAGCGCTAGGTGAACTAGCGTACTAAATTTGTATTGTGTAAAGGCAGTTAGACAGCTAGTGATCCAATCTAGTGCGATTGCATTGACTCTGCCGCGCTAGCTCATATCGTACACTAGCTAGCGCACTAAATAGCATGGTGTAAAGCGTTCTAGCGTGCTAAACACTAACTTTGCTAGGTCAGTCAGTCAGTCGGCGTGCGCTCGAATAGGACGCATTTTTAGTATATGATATACGAAGGAAAAGGAAGCGCTCTTAAATGGGAAATTATGAATTATACAAAACATGCCATTTCTTTGTGATAAAAAACATAAGGATTATAAAAACAAAGAGATAAGAAATGATGGAAACAAAGTGCTTCTCGAACTTTACAAAGGATTCACATTGTTCATATTTGACTACAAACTAATAAGAGAACAATTTTTGACTCAGGAATAAATATTCTTTCACCCAACATTTTTTGTGTTTTTTTTAAAATTAATTTTCATTAAACTTGACATCATTGCTAAAGAAACGCCAAGTTTCTGGTGGTTTTATAGTACCATATTCGTTTGGCGCTTTTTGAAAGATGCGGTTTTGACGACGATCACTACAGAAATGAAAGGAAATTAAACTAACTAGCTTCGCTAGTTAGTCTAGTGTAATAAGTGAGCTCTTTTTATAGTTCGCTGCAGCACTAAATCTAGCGCTCTGCAAATTGGATAATGTAATGGGCGCTTCAATTTCTCCCACTATCATTCAGAGTAACTTCTGACATACTTCGAAGTGATAAAATGAGTGAGCTCTTTTTATAGTTCGCTGCAGCACTAAATCTAGCGCTCTGCAAATTGGATAATGTAATGGGCGCTTCAATTTCTCCCACTATCATTCAGAGTAACTTCTGACATACTTCGAAGTGATAAAATTTTGAGAAAATTAATGCTCGTGATTCTTTTGTTCCACCCAACTTTCATTCTTTTTCTTTTCAGGTTTTCAATTGTTATTTTTCAAAGAGTCTAAATTTTATATTTAAGTTCAAATAAGTAAATAATGATAAAATGTTATAGCAGTTTTTTAAAATACGAGTTAATAAGTCTTCTACTTTTATTTGAAATTATTCCAAATTGAATGTGATTCATAGGCAACAACTCCACTGTGCTCCTCTGTGTGCAATTCAATTCACAATGATTTTGCAGACCAGCAAGCCTCACAAATGTGTGCATTGGTTGTAAAGTAGTAGGCTTTAGATATTTACGAATGAAAATCAGTTAAAATAATGTATTACCCATTCTGAATTTGAATGATAAAAAGTATAGAATGTTTGAGATTTTTTTAAATTAATTTTTCTTCAAATTCCTATATTACTTTGAATATTCTCTGAAAATTCGGGCATGTAAAAAATGTGTGTTTGAAAAAATTTGCCGCAAATCATTAATAATAATATTAAAGGGAAAAATATTCCCTATTAACTATTTATAATGAACATTGTGAGATGCAGTTATGCAAAATTCATAATATGACTACTAAATTATGGACCTTGTTAAAATGTATTATGATTACCCATCTATTACCAATATAATGTAAGGGAAGTATAGGGAGACACCTACCCATTAGATGAAGTGATGATTTATTAAGAGATTCTCTTTAATTATTCTAAGCTAGAGCTCAACTACAATCCCACCTGATGGTAAGTGGTGATGTAGCCTAAGATGGTGAAGCGCACTGACTTAACAAAAACCTATTCACTGACGCCTTGAAGACACCCACATTATAATCGGATGAAAAGACAGATGCTGGCAAATTTTTCCACTGCTTTGCTGTAAGAAATTAAAAAAAAAAGAGATGTAAGAAGTTGATGAGTTCAAGTGGCTCAGGAACATGCTTGAGGGAGGCCTGTGTTTGTGATGGACCTATGATAGGCTGTAGTGATGATGTACCGTATCTAATTTTATGTAAATTTATTTATTTAATAAGTACATTTACAGTACACAATATATTATATATTAAGTAAGTATGTATATTTTACTAACTATATATCTATTCTATTCATTTGCATTTTATTTTGTTTTATATACTTATTATTTATTTATGAAGTGATTGATTACACCTGCCACAGTTTCTCAAATCATCCAGGGCGGACTTAATGCCTTATGGCAGAGAATGCCATAAGGCATTAAGTCCGCCCTTTATATCCCTTAGTATATAAGATTAAATAAATAAATAAAATATATGTTATTATATAAAAAAACGATTATTGTATAAAAAATACGTGTGGCACTCGGTGACTGCCGCGGTAAAGCTATTGCATAGCATTTTTTATCAACTTATGCAATTATAATTATTTATTTATTTTATTTATGCAGTTAAGTCTTTGATATTAAATCAAGTTACACTTTTTGTGCGTGGTGACCGATAAGAAAACATTTTTTTCTCTTATTGAATAAATGAGAAGTTAAAATATTTGTTAAATATGTTATTAAAATATTGTTTAAAATATTTTTAATATCTTACAATACATGTAGGTTATTCAGGAATTTTTATCATTGAGTTAGCAGCTAGTGTACACGCATACGTCTAGTCGCACGCACACAAACACTGTGCCGAAGTCTGCAGAGTGCCGAAATCTGCTGAACTGAAACGACGTTAGATGATTCACGGCTTTCAACGCCACACCTCCGTGCCCGTCGGAGTGGGGAGCGTGAGGTTTTTTTCGTTACGGAATTTCTGGATTCGGTCCCTGCGCTCAAGGCCCGCGATAGAAGCTATGCAATAGCTTAATAAAAAAATTATTATATAATAAACCGACAACCGTTGGGGAAGAAAGGTTCTCAAGTGGCAGCCTCGTACCCGTAGGCGAAGTGTAGGGTGACCCCCCACTAGATGGAGTGACGACCTGGTAAGACATGCAGGAACTTCGATGGATGCAGGTGGCTCGGGACCGTGCTTTGTAGCATACTTTGGGGGAGGCCTATGTTCAGCAGTGGACTTGTGAAGGGCTGTAATGATGGTGATGATATAAAAACAATGTTTTGCACTATGATAACCCCTTGTGTGGCGACCGGCCAGATTCTGGCTGATGGTTAATTACGCGCGTCTGGCAAGCGACCAGATTCTGGCCGATCCGCGACTGCGTATTTGGCGGGTAAAATAACCAGCGACAATGATTTTTATCACACTTTTACTTATAGAAAATTATAAACCAAAGAAAGAGGATGCGATACAAAGCTACTAAAGTACTACAATGTTTAGAAATTTCGAATAAACACCTATGTAGCAGTCACGCGAACGTCACTTTCATGTGGTCACCCGTCCCGGTTTTTGTCCTTATTTTTATTCCTAAATCGAACAAATAGTGAAGTTAGGTGCTATTCAAACATAGAAGGGTTAATAACCAACAGTTTTTAATTCATAATTTAGGGATATGTATCCTTTTTATAAAAAAAAATTCGAACATAAGTAAGTATAACGGTCGTTATACTTACCTTACATTTATCTCTATTGTTGATTAAAAATACATTACATTCTTTTTAGAAATGAAACTTTGTCTAAATTAAGGACTTGAGCCATACTTAATGTTAAAATTATCGTACGCCACTTGACTTGCTCGTTTCTCAAAATAAAACTAACAATATATGCTATTTTTTGTGCGACGCTTGGGTTGCCGTTCATGTGTTAAGATTGTAAAAAACTTTTGAGGTAAAAATATATAGGAATGTGTGGTTTTTTTTGCTTTTTTATTATAAATTAGTGTATATTGATGAAAATAAATTACATTTATTTTATAAAAGAATGATTTTTATGTTTAATTTTCACAAATTATGCACAAAATACTATTAAAAATTTGGTTTTCGAACTTTGAAATTGGCTTAATAAAATCTATTAAGTTGTATTCAACTAAGATATCTACAGAGTAATAGCAAATAATATAACAATTCATATGACATAAGTTTTATAAATAGCTTCCATACAATATTTTAGAGAAATTACTAATTTAATCGCCACGCGCCGATATCGCAAAATTACCTGCTAAGGCCCTAGCAGACGCGACGTATTTGCAAAATGGCCGGCCGGCAGACGAGGGGATATGCATGTGAATTACAACTGTACATAACATTCTCAGATTGAGTCATGAAAATATGAATAAGCGGGAGCTTTCAATTCTTCAATGCACAAAATCTTAACACCGACTTCAGATGCTATTGTGGAGAAATTACTTTATTATTTTTTAATTATGAATTATATTTGAAACAATATACTTTGAGTTTGTTACCATTACAGCCGATTAAAATCCGCTACTAAACATAGGCCTTCCTCATAGGTTACCTCATAGGTGGGATACTTGCCTTATTTGCCACGCTTGGCAACCGGGTTGGCAACCACATTATTTTATTTTTAGTTGTTATAAGGAAGACGCTTCTGTCCATTTCTTGATTTGTTTCAATTAGTTGCTTCTTACACAGGATTATATGGGGTAGTGGATATACTTACACCGTCACTGCATAGCCTTCCTTACCGTATAATACCGAGTGCTGTTGTAAAAGGCGACAGAGAGAAAATGAAGAATCTTCCTAATAATAACGCTTGCCAAGCATGGCAACTATTCAAAATTCACCATGGGGCAAGTTTTAAGGGAGACCTATATTCAACAGTGGACATTTGTGCAAACAATGGAATGGAATGGTAATTAGGACGGTTCCTTACAATGAAATGCACAATTTAATTTGACTAAAGCCGTGTCATGTTACTGACATAATAATAAGTAAACATTGCATGTGTTTTAAGCTAAAGTTACGCTTGTATTGTATCCTTTGACATAAGAATTTTGGTTAATAAATGGCACAATATTGTCTAAACAGTACCCCACAAACATATAACGTGTGCACAACTATAGGCTTATATAGTGCAAAGCAGTTGATGGGGTCATTGCCACCTTAAGGAATAACTGTGTTAAAGCCTAGTTGTAGAGATTGAAGTTGGCAATCATTTTCAACTCACACACTCTATGTAAAGTTGGTTAAGATTTTGGGGTAGTGGATATTCTAACACAGCAACTACATGGTCCACAGTTGGGTCTAGTGTCTGTGGCCAGGTGACAGAGGGAAACAAACTGGGAATAGGGCAAAGCTTCTTATGAAATGATAGACTTGGATGATTATGGCTTCACTTACAATCAGGTGGACTGTGTGTGTGTCATCTTTACTTCTATAAAAAATACTTCTATAGATACATACAGGACATAGTCAGTTCATTTTGCATAGATCAGACCAGAAACAATAATTAAAAAGGCTGAAGATACTCCAGGTTTAACAATGACATCGGGACGTCAGTCATCTCAGTCCCCCGTGACCATGGGTGCTGGAAAGCGCCCGAAACGTCGGGAATTAAAAAATAAAAGTAAATAAAAAGTAAAAATAAACGCGATAAAATCCGTAAAAGTAGTTTTAATCATGTATAGTGTTCGCGTAAATATAAGAAATCATTATACTTCTATAGATATTGTCACTGTTATTTAGGCTATGAATTTGTTTTTCAGTTTGAAGAACCTGATGAAACATTACAAGTGTGTTGGGAATGCCTTGCCCAACTAAGGAGGTTTGATAAATTCAAGAAGCAAGTTCACACCGCCCAGGAAACTATCCTAAGCTTAAAAGAGAACTATGAGGTATGCTTTTCATCTTTTTCCTTAGCCAGTAAAAGTGAATTATGTTGAGTCGCTTACCATTGCTTTGTCGATTAGAGATCACAGTACTGAGGTGACATGCACCTTTCATGCTGCTATCCATCGCCAATTGATTGATTTAAGCATGATGTAAACAATTGCTTATACTATTATTTATCAGCAGTCATTCTCTATGTGATAGAGCCATGATGCAATTACATTATGGTTGTAACACAAATGGGTCGACTAGACTGGGATATAACTACAACTCTCATACAATATCAGCATAAAATAGCCACATGACGCTGCTGTATTGTATATGGCTAGTATAGAGAATCGAAGACCATTATTACTGGAAATGGAGCATATACCATCTTAGTTTTTAGAAGTGACAATGCTTCTGCAGATTGATTGTTGATGGAAGATAGATGTAGGTGTCTAAGAGCCGTACCTTACCATCAGCTGGACTGTGTGATTTTGTCACTATTATTCTATAAAATAAAACTACAACATCTTCTTGGTGTTTCCCTTAGGCACCCATAGGATGAAATGGAGTGATGGATTCCCTTACCTTGCTCCCACGCGGCTTTCATTATTTGCTCTTCACCATTCTTTATTGATATTTCCACTCATTAAGCAATAGATACTTCTTTACAGTGCCATGTTATTATTATTATATATGATGCTTGCAATTTATATTACATAATGCTTAAAGTTACAGCCTATATAAGTCTTACTACTGGGCAAAGGCTTCCTCTCATTTCTAAAAGGGTTTTAGGCAGAGGAAATGTCCGCCGCGCTGCCAGTACATAGACATCTACATGCATCCTCAATTAAGAATCAAAATGCAGATGCATTGTCACCCCTGAGGACTGGACTGAAACTTTTTTCCAGTAAAAAAAGGGTCACTGGCTCTCTACCGCCGTGCCGTGTAGTGGCGGTTGAGAATATCCACTACCCCATATCTTCCCGTGGGTGTCGTAAGAGGCGACAGAGGGAGACAGGCAGGAGTTGGGCAGCAGCATCTTCCTGATAACAACTGTGTTATAATAAAAAACTGCGGTTGCCAACCCGCTCGCCAAGCGTGGCAACTATGGCAAATATCCCCCCATGAATAATGACGCAAAAAAACGGCCCCCAGTCCCCGGCGGCCCCGCTATTCCTGGATACGGTGGCGACCATGGTAACGGCGGGGCAGGGGGTGCTAAAAATCTCCGATGGAGGTTCGGTTGCCACCTACGACGACTCGACCTGGCAACACATAACGCACGCACCCTGAGGACTGACGAGAAGATACTGGAGCTGGAAGAAGAGGTAGACAAGTTGCGCTGGCATATTATTGGATTATCCGAGGTCCGAAGAGAGGGGGAGGATACGGCAATCCTCGAGTCCGGCAACTTCTTCTACCACCGGGAGGGCGACCATCTGTCCCAAGGAGGTGTCGGATTTATCGTCCACAAGTCTCTCGTCAACAACGTTGTAAAGATTGGGAGTGTGTCGACGAGGGTCGCGTACCTGATACTCAGAATCACCAAACGGTATTCGCTGAAGGTCATACAGGTTTACGCACCAACCTCGGCACATCCCGATGAGGAGGTGGAGGAAATGTATGAGGATATTTCCAGATATTTTCATGCATTCCTCCAAAACCCACTACACGGTGTTGATGGGAGACTTCAACGCAAAACTGGGCACAAGAGAAAGCGGTGAGCTGAAGGTGGGGAAATTTGGAGTAGGGCAACGGAACCGAAGGGGCCAGCAGCTGGCCGACTTTATGGAGAAAGAGGGACTCTTTATGATGAACTCTTTCTTCCAGAAGCGGCCCCACAGGAAGTGGACCTGGTCGAGCCCCCCCGACGGTTCGACAAAAAATGAGATTGACTTCATTATGACGACCAGACGCCAACTGTTCAGTGATGTCTCAGTGATCGCAAGGGTGAAAACTGGCAGCGATCACCGAATGGTTAGAGGCACACTGAAACTAAAAGTTAAGTTGGAGAGGTCTCGTCTAATGAAGTCAACGCTCCGTCCCCCTCGTGCTCTAATCCAGAATCCCGAAACCTTTCAGCTCGAGTTACAAAACCGCTTTCAGTGCCTAGAGGATTGCAATGCAGTGGACGATATGAATGACAAGCTCGTGGAAACTGTCCATGCGGTCGGAGCTAAGTTCTGCAAGACCCGCCGCAGAAGAACACAAAAACTCTCCGATCACACTCTTAATCTCATGGCTGTGAGACGGGAGATGAGGCTGCAATCGTCAACAGATTTGACAGCATACAGGCAACTGAACAGACCGATCTCCAAATGCATGCGGCGAGATATACGTAACTTTAATACTGCTCGTATTAAAGAAGCGATCGAGCGGAACCAGGGCTCCAAAGTCTTTGCCAGAGATCTGTCTGCCAGAAGGAGCCAACTGTCAAGGCTAAAGACTGAGTGTGGCAACATCGTTTCCGGGACACCTGAGATTCTGAGTGAGATTGAGAGGTTCTATGGGCAGCTGTACACATCATCGTTGGAGCCACACGCAAGTGTGAGTAACGATCCAAGAGCAAGTCTTATCCGACACTATTCCGATGATATCCCGGACGTCAGTCTGAGCGAGATTAGAATGGCTCTCCACCACCTTAAAAATGGCAAGGCCCCGGGCGAGGATGGAATTACAGCGGAGCTTCTGAAAGCGGGTGGAACACCGGTACTTGAAGTACTTCAGAAGCTCTTCAATTCCGTTCTCCATGGTGGCATTACTCCGGAGGCGTGGAGCAGAAGCACGGTGGTCTTGTTCTTTAAGAAAGGCGACAACGCTCTCTTGAAGAACTACAGACCGATTTCCCTTCTGAGCCGCGTCTACGTGCTGTGTTCGAGAGTCATTACGAATCATCTCGCACGCAGACTCGACGACTTCCAGCCTCCCGAACAAGCCGGTTTCCGAAAAGGCTTCAGTACCATAGACCACATACATACCCTTCGGCAAATTGCACAGAAGTCCGAAGAGTACAATCTGCCACTTTGCCTGGCGTATGTGGACTATGAGAAAGCCTTTGATTCCGTCGAAATTTGGGCGGTGCTACAGTCTCTTCAGCGGTGCCTAGTTGACTGTCGGTATATTGAAGTGCTGAAGTGTTTGTACAGTAGGGCTACGATGGCTATCCGAGTACAGAACCAGAGTACGAAACCTATCCAACTGCAGCAGAGAGGTGTAAGACAGGGTGGTGTGAACTCTTCACCGCTGCGTTGGAAGACGTTTTCAAGCTACTGGACTGGAAAAGATACGGTATTAACATCAATGGCGAGTACATCACTCACCTTCGATTTGCCGACGATATAGTCCTTATGGCAGAATCGCTGGAGGACCTTAGCACTATGTTCAATGACCTCAATGGTATCTCCCAACGGGTAGGTCTTAAGATGAACATGGACAAAACAAAGATCATGTTTAATGTCCATGTCACACCTATGCCGGTAATTGTTGGGAGCACTATGCTCGAAGTTGTTGACGAGTATGTTTACCTGGGACAAATAGTCCGACTAGGTAAGTCCAACTTCGACCGAGAGGTCAATCGACGGATTCAACTCGGCTGGGCAGCGTTCGGGAAATTACGACACATCTTCTCATCAGGTATACCTCAATCTCTGAAAACTAAAGTGTACAACCAGTGCGTGTTGCCAGTGATGACTTACGGATCTGAGACGTGGTCCTTCACCGCTGGCCGTATGAGGACGCTCAAGGTCGCTCAGCGAGCTATTGAGAGGGCTATGCTCGGAGTTTCACTGCGTGATAGACTCAGAAATGAGGATATCCGCAGTGAAACCAGAGTGACCGACATAGCCCAACGGATTAGTAAGCTGAAGTGGCAATGGGCCGGCCATATAGCTCGAAGAACCGATAACCGATGGGGAAGAAAGGTTCTCGAGTGGCAGCCTCGTACCGGTAGGCGTAGTGTAGGGCGACCCCCCACTAGATGGAGTGACGACCTGGTAAGACATGCAGGAAGTCGATGGATGCAGGTGGCTCAGGACCGTGCTTTGTGGCATTACCTGGGGGAGGCCTATGTTCAGCAGTGGACTTGTGAAGGGCTGTAATGATGATAATGATGGCTCTCTACACTCACCATAAGGAACACAGAAGCATTTACCTGCTATTTTACGTTGGTGTTCTTTAAGAGCATGATCCTACCCCGGACGTCGACCCTTTCATGCTACAACCATAATATAGTTGCAGCATGGCTCTACCTTGTCTTAACTTGTACCAACCATGACAATTAAGGCATATCCTCCCTACAATTGGAGAGGACTATATTCACTTTGGACTTTTAAGGGCTTAAGAAAAATATTATGTATGAATTGGATTGACTTTTTAAATTTATATGTAAGTGTTATCACTTAATTACATATTGAAAATATTTGGTTGTTCTTTTTCAGAATACTGACCATACTTATAGTTTTTCACAATCCCTATCGACATTGGGACTCACAATGAAGAATGGCTATGACTTTTGCTACGACAATACGAATGAAAATCAAACGGAATGGACACCAAAGATCGTCGCTGTGAGCTTCGGAGATAACATTAAGAATGAGCTAAACAATGATGAACAGATGTTAGAAAGTGAGCACGGATAATTTTTTTTTATAGAATGTGGGTGAAGAATGAGCACAAAGTCCACTTGATGGGAAGTGGATTCAGGGGTTTCGAACCAATTCACGCTACAATAATGTAGCTGCATCCATGACTAACACATATTTATTTTACCTATATAACCTTACTACACAAGATCGATATTTTATTGATGTTTTCAAGGTACGCAGACGCTTGAGAATCTCAACGCAACAGTAAAACCTCAAATTTTGATAAAACACGAACCTTTAGAAATTGACGAGCATAATGAAGACAAAGATGAAACAGTGTTACCTAAAGTTACAATCAGGTATGTTATATTTAACCTCAAACACCAAATAACTCCTATTTAAAGGATTCTGTATTTTTTCTTCTAAAGTGTTATTCTTTTGTTCTTTGAATCGATTCAGTAAACGGTTCTGAACAGACTACTTTCTCAAAGTGATATATATATATATATATATATATATATATATATATATATATATATATATATATATATATATATATATATATATATATATATATTATACTAGCTGACCCGGCGAACTTTATTCCGCCTTAATGGCAATAAATAAGCAGTTTGTGTTTTTTTTATTGGAAAAAATACAAAAAAATTAAATACCTACATTAATCATTCATTATTATTTCTGTATTTTAGTACATAGGTTGTTCTTCACTTAAGTACCTTGTGATACACGACATTTTTTGTTTTATTATCAGGCGCAAAAACAAACAACGCAGATGGTCTTCCGACCCGTGAACATGCCACGTATAATTGACCATGGGAAAAACATGAATGTTCTAGATTTAAACCACAAACTTTTAAGGATTGGCCTTGTGATTTGTTGATGGTCATGGCAAATGCAAGACGTACCGGAAATTGAAGTCTTTTAAATTCAAACGGCATATCGGTTGGGATCATCGGGATCCTCGGAATAAGAACTTCCTCACCTTTGAATTTTCCTATCATTATCGTAGCGTAAATTACATTGTTCATCAATTTTCTAACCACCAAACGCGTACCGTTGCACAGTTTTGGTTGGTTTATGTTTCGAAGCATGATTACTACGGAGCCAACCTTTAGGCGTAAATTGTGCGGTTGTAAGCCAGGCACGTCCAAAGAGTTTAAAAATTCAATTGGATAGTTGGTCGCTTCATCTTCATTTGTGACGCAGTCAATAGATTTGAATGAATGCATTGTTCCAATGATCTTATTTTGAATTATGTAGTTCAGATCATCTACATCTTTATTCTTAGCCGCTAAAATTGCTCGCTCACTCAACCATTCATTATTTTTGTAGTTAGAAATAATGTTTGGAAATACATTGTTGATAAGTTCGTCTTTTGATGAGACAAAATTACAGAAATTATTTGGAAATGATATTAATCCGCTCGATTCATCGACAGGTACTTGACCATTACCAATAGTCAGCAATTGCTCCGAGAAATCTTCAGCAGATGTATCATTAAGCAATGTAATTCTCATGTTTGTTGTCAGCTGCAGTATCTTCACATAGCGCCATAGATTTGACGATTTGAGGCAAGCGTTTATTTCGTCGGCAGCCGTAGATCTTGGAATAGGTAGTATTTGGCGGAAATCTCCGGACAGTAAAATCATTGCTCCTCCAAAACATCTCGAGTCATTGCGTAAATCTTTTAATGTTCGGTTAAGTGCTTCTAATGCACGTTTATGCGCCATTGTGCATTCGTCCCAGATGATGATTTTCGATGCCGCTAAAACTTTGGACATTGCTGAGTGTTTTGCAATATTACACGTTGGTTCTTCAATAGTTTGAAGATTTAACGGTAATTTTAATGCTGAATGAGCCGTACGGCATCCTTCTAACAATGTGGCTGCTATTCCAGAAGAAGCAACTGCAACCGCTATGTTGGATCTCACCCGAACAGTTGCTAAAACTAATGACATGAGGAATGTCTTGCCAGTTCCACCAGGGGCATCTAGGAAATATAAACCACCATTTTCATCATCGATTGCCTTCATTAAAGTATCATAAACTTCCTTTTGTTGGTAATTCAACAGGGGTACATTCGTTTGAACTACTAAATCTAATTCCTGGTGATCATATTCACGTTGTCCGTTCCAATTCTCGATTAAATGCGTCATTCATTTCACGATATGGCGCTGGCATTTCTAACCTGATTAATAAATTAACGCACATGAGGTAACACATATCTTCGATCAAGAGTAAAGCACGATTATGTATCTCCTCATTCATCTCAATATCGTGATTTCTGGAACTGACACGAATTTGATGTAAAATATCTTCTGACATATTATCCTTGTATTTGTGCCACAGGTTACATGGGTTAGATGGAAAACATGTCGAAATTATGATAGCGAATAATGTGCGTATCTGACTTGGAGATGCAGAGATAATGGCTTCAGCGATTGTCGTATCCCAATGTATATCGTTTTCTAATAAGTTCAATTCTTCACATGCAGCACGATATGTTGGGAATATTACACCATTAACAGTTCGTAGTGTCTCAAATGACGTTGGCCCACGCACATTTACCAGCAACAACCGCAAATAGAAACATTCATCATTCTTTGGATGAACTGTATACATACGACCAAGAGCATCAGTAGAACGCACATCTGGATACCCAGGAACCGCATCGCCTTGCTTCCGTCTTTGAAAATTCTTCGATGAAGCATTCCAAGTATAATAACGTGGCATCTCCGAGTAAAGCAAAGTTCGTGCAAACTGATCGCTTTGGCAGATTGCAAAAAAAATGGTCAATGTAGTTGCTGGAGGTGTTTCAGCACGTTGCGTAGCATTCGAAGCCGTGAAATATACTCGTTGACCATTCTCCAGATGCACCGCCAAATGCATAACAGTAGGATGACGTTCGTGAATGGGAAATGCGAATATACGCCAAATCGCTTCATTACAGTTCACATAACGACCAACTTGATAGCGTGAAATTTCATCGTTGGTATTCGAGGATTGCAATCCAAAAACTGCCATATCACTGCCTTTCGTGACATATTTGCAAATGTATTTTATGGACTTAACTGAATTGCAGTATTCAACGTTGCAATGTGTCTTGAACGTTTTAGAAATAAGTGGCGAATATGGAACAATCCAACTGTTGTCGACAACGAAATCCATTCTTTTCACTTTCGTTGTGACAGTTCGACCGTTGTCATTTGGTGATCGACGCCGATACAGCGGATAACCATCGTTGCCAGTGACAGTCTCCGCCGTTAATTTCCGTGGATATCGTTTAGAGCACTTTCCATCGACCATGCAAGGTGATTGGGGATTGATGGCACCACACGGTCCATGAATCATATTAGTAGTAACAACATCATGTAGGTCTGGATCGACTTCATGATCAGGAATCTCGGCACATATGATATCATCTATTTGGTCAGGCTGAATTCTTTCCACTAACCAAATAAGAATGTGTGCGTGCGGCAGGCCTCGCTTTTGCCATTCGATTGAATACATCCAGCATCGAGTGTCTCCAAAGACGCGTTGTTTAACAATAAAGTTCATCAGGGACCGAATTTTTTTGCCTGAATATACGTGCTGTGATGTCGTGTCTATCACTTGATGTTTGTCCGGGAAGCAGCAATTGAGTAATTTCTATCCATTTTGGATTACAGGTGAAAGTAATAAAGAGATCTGGCCGACCGTAATGACGAACATATGTCATTGCATCTTGTGCATATTCATGCATATGACGTGGACTACCAATGTACGTCGCCGGCAGAATAGTTAATCGACCAATATTAGCTGCATTTTCCTCAGTACTAACTGCATCACGTAAATGGATGTACTCCTCAGAACGCAGTTTGGCTTGGTTAAACCTAATGAATGTTAAACGTTCCGTTTCTATTTTTACATACATGTCAACGCAATACTGCTGAAACAATCGACGAAACCGCAGCAAATAGTTGTCAGCATTTTGACGAATCATCAAACGATATGCGTAATAATTCATTGAGCTAACTTTCTTTGTAGTTTCTTCACCTGAAATTAAAAATTTGATAATTAACCATTTCAAAGGCAAATTTCAAAGGAAAACAATACAGACATTAACCATTTTTTTAATAAGCATTATTTTAAATCAGTGTCTTTCACAAATAAATGAAATAAATTATGATACTGATACTCACCATTCAATGGATTTATCATTTTAATATTAAAATAATATCCATCTTCTCCTTGCCAAAACATCAGCGGGTATTGCAATGCGTCATATGATCGATGAGTTTCAGATATTTGTTGCAGTTGCCCAGTATCGCGACGTGTAAGCACAATATCGCGTTCTTCCAATTGTTCACCAACAATCAGGATGGCAACTTCGTCTAATGTTGGAGCATTAAATGTGCGTTCGTGTGTTCCAGATGGTCGTTTATCTGCTTTGACGACAACTTTATAGTCATTACTTGGCATGCGCTCTAAAGCATTCTTAAACAACCTGACCAACGCATGATGTTCATGAAGCAGACACTGCAAGTCTTGAAGAATTGCTCGCTTCATTCCTGCATTGATCCCTAGGCGTCGATCAAGTTGTTCTTCCATGTTGCCCATGAAATATATTTGTAAAAATTTATTCTGTGTATCTTCGAAAGGTAGTAATGATCCAATTCGATGGTGAATCTGTCCTTGTATCTACAAAATAAAAACCAGACAGTCTGGGTTATAAACACTTTTTTCGGTGGGAGAGTAGAGTTCAGAATTAGCAAATATTTTTGGGTGGGAGAGTAGAGTTCAGAATTAGCAAATATAATACATACCAATAGATAAAGTAAGTTATTCTTTAACTACATTCTATGTAAGTACAAAAATAAATACCTTAAATGTCGGATTAAATCCTCGTTCTTCGATAATATCTGCCCCAAATGACGTCATTTGGAAACAACCATTGTATTTTTGAGTGTTTGCAAGAAAGTGGCTTGATTCTTGTGTTTCGCCACAAAGCAATGAATACAATGGCTCATGTGGCGGAGTCAACAACGGTAATTTCACTTTACCATTAAGGCAGCATAATCCAGCCGTTTCTCCGGAAAACTTTAATGCACCACAATACTCACAAACAACGTCCATTTGCCCAATACAAACGCTAGGATGCAAGCTGTAATCATTGCTGCAATCGTATCGAAACGCTGCTCGATTCAAATCAGCACTTGATAAATATCTTGTTCTGCGTCGCAAATTATCTATCTGTTGACCTCTGTTGTTCGCTCGACGATTCCGCATTGCCAACCGAGCTGTTTCACGGGCTGTACTTCACTTTGCTCTCGTGATTGAGAAGCACGAAGTCGAGCCATACTATCGCGGCGCTGTTCACGTGCAATTTCTTGTTCTTCTTCAGTCCTTTCATTTGCAGTATTTCGTATTCTTCTTGCATTACGGCTTTGTCGGGAAAGATTCGATCGTCTTGCTCGCGGCATTATTAATTAAACTTTACTTCACTTCAATTCACCTAAAAATTTATTTCGAAACTCAAATTTTCAACCATACCGAGTTTTATAGTACACTTCACTGTTTATACGAATGGGCAATGGCACTATCATTACATTATAATTGTTAATTATTTATTTAATAGAAATAGTTTGAATATTGATTTCTTACAAATATCAAATTGTCATCTATACGTCATTACATAGCTGTCATTATACGTCAATTACATAGCTATCGTTTGCGTTTTGTTATTTCAAGTCTGATTCTTTTTTGTTATACCACGTTTTATAGTGACTGACGTTTCATGTCAAGTCACACGGGAACGCTGTCGAACGGGATAAAAAGTATCTTATGTCCGTCTCCTGGCTCTAAGCTACCTCCATACCAATTTTCACCCAAATCTGTTCTGCCGTTCTTGAGTTATAAGTGGTGTAACTAACACGACTTTCTTTTATATATATATATACATAATACATAAATAATACATAAACACTCACGCCTGTCACCCAGAGGGGTAGGCAGAGACTACAGACTTCCATTTGGCACGATCCTGACACACCTCTCTCGCCTCCTTCACATCCATACACCTCCGCATACATGCTCGTCGGTTAAGGGTACTCCTAATTTGGCCCGTTTTCAATAAATCGCCAATTTGGTCGATAAATTTTCGCCTAGGACGTCCCTTTCCGACTCTGCTATTCACTTCTGCAGCATAAATTTTCTTTGTCACTCTTTCCTCATTCATTCTTTCCACATGACCAAACCACCGAAGCATTCCTTTCTTAATCCTGGTCACAACATCATCTTGCAAACCACACTCTTCTCTTATTACACAATTTCTTACCCTGTCATTAAGATTCAGCCCTAACATACTCCTTAACGACCGCATTTCTACTGCGTTCATTCTACTCTCGTGCTTCTTCTGCCACACCCAACTTTCACTACCATATGTTAAAGTAGGGACCAACACAGCATTGTGAATTGCCATACGTGCCTTTTTCGACACATTTTGACTCTTCACAATAGAGTGCAGGGCCCCATTTACTCTATTTCCCGCATTCACTCGTCGTTCTATATCCTTATCATATCTCCCATCCCTGCTAAATACGCAGCCCAAATATACAAACTCGTCTACTTGCTCGATCAACTCCCCTTCTATTCTTATTTCACAAATCGTTTTACTTTCTTCTCTTTCAAAAACCATAACCTTCGTCTTACTTGCGTTCACTTTCATACCCCTTTCTTTCTTATATTTATATATATATATATATATATATATATATATATATATATATATATATATATATATATATACACATAAATATTGTAAAGTTACAGACTATATACGTACCACTGCTGGCCACAGGCCCCCCCTCATTTCTGAGAGAGTTTTAGGGTAAGGAAGTGTCCGCCGCGCTGCCCTAATGCGTGTTGGCGAACTTCACGATGTTTTCCTTTACCGCCGAGCACGTGGTAAATCAGCACTTAAAATTGCAATTAATAATTTCATTGGTGCCGGCGGGGATCGAACCCGGTTTGCTCGCGTACTGTGAAATTTACAGCGATCGCTAACCATCTGAGCTACCACGGCTATAAATATAGAATACAAATATAATATAGTATAACAAAATTTATATATTATTATTATTATATTTATAATTTTGTTTTGTATTAAAGACCTTGAAATAACCTAACATTCTTTCATTTACTATAGTTGTACTATATATTAGAATATTCTTCATAGGTCTTTAGATATTTGATGAAATATAAATATTTTAAATACTAAGAGACTAGATTCTGTTGATGTGTTTACATTATCTCGTTTTTTTTAAAGAAAAACAATATAATTTTTTTTAAAGAGAAATAATAATATAATGCTATTATAACTAATATAGAAGCTTAAAATGCTTGTGTTAGGAGTTGTTCACGAGGGTGGTCGAATGGCGGATTTGAATCCACGGCCTCTAGAGCGATGAAGCAAACTGTGTAATTCGATGAAGTGGATAATCG
>CAJQZP010000970.1:0-71404 GCA_907164705.1 Parnassius apollo | reverse complement strand
CGTTGTAATGAAATATAAATTACTTCATAATTCTTCGGATTTACGGAAAGGGTTATTTTAAATCGTGCAAATACGCTTGTGCAAAGTTATTGCGGAATGATTAATGTGAAACGTCAAAAGGTATTTCTTAGATTTGGTTGACTATAGTAAAAATATACATACTGTTACGAGCTTGCGGTTCGTGACAATAAAAATTGCCGATAAAATTACCTAAATTAACACTTTAATTTACTTTACACAAATTAAAGTTAAAACACTAATAATTAAACACACTAATTCACTTAATTCCACTCCGAAGCTTCGCTTGTTTCGCCCAAATCAACACTGCTTCGATCGCACCTTGCAGCGCCTACTTATTTAAATTAGCAAATATCCAGAATGTTCAAGCAAACACGCGTAAGGTACCGAGAGTCCGAGTATAGATTTTCTAGAAACTTAGTTTCTTCGGATGGCGCTGTCGGTTGTGATGTCATTCACTGCAAAGCTCCCCTCGCTCTCGTTCCTGACACTAGATGGCGCTAGTGTATCGTCGACTTTAGCGCGTAACACTGCCGCCTCCTAAGACATGCTCGTCCCGAGCATTATCGGCCCCATAATAACGCGCCAGGCGATTCACATTGACGATCTTAGGAGTCCCTCTTGCGCCTTTGTGTAACGGCTCCGCAATGTCAAGGGCTGTCCTATCCCGTGGTGCACCAACATTGTACAATTTCGGTGCTCCTCTACTACGTGTCCGAGGTCCCCGCACGGCCGCACAACTTGTACATGTACGACACCAATCCTCGACATCGTCACGATAATGGACCCAGTAAAACTGTTCTCGGACCTTCAGTAGAGTTCGTTTAACTCCCAGATGGACTCTTGAACGACCATTATGGCACAACTGTAGAACATTCGGCACTTTAGCTTTAGGGACAACCATTTGCAAACGACAGCTGTCTCTTCGACCATTGTCCCATTTACGGCACAGGACTCCATCCTGAATCAGCAAGCTGTCCCATTGGGCCCAATAGCTTTTCGTGGTTGAACTCATCGCTGAGACGTCCCTCCACTTAGGCTTGGTAGCATGGGCCTTCACCCATCCCAGAATCGGCTTGATGTCCGGATCTTCCTGCTGTGCATGTCGTAGGTTGTCCTTCCATTCGTTGCTGAGGTGGTCCGTCCTGAGCATCCTCACGGATACCACCTCCTTACTCTCTTGCCTACTACAATGGTTGCAATCTTCAGGACAAGGTCTTCTTGACAATGCATCTGCGTTGCCGTGAGATTTCCCGCTGCAGTGTCTGATAGTAAAGTCGTATTCCTGCTGCTGCTGGGCGGTGCTGTTAGCCGCACTTCCTTTCTGAGACCGTTCACCTTCCCTTCCTAGGGTGTGCTTCGGGCAGCTGGACCGAAGATGGCCCCTTTCCCCACAGCCATAGCACCTAGGGCTGTATCTTTTATTGTGGTCGCGAACCGTAACTGCTGTAACCTCCCTAGCGTGAGGTGAACGATGATCCTGTCGCCGCCAGGCAGTGCCGTTAGCTGCACTACCCTCTCGAGATCGATCAACTCTCCTTTCCACGGTTCGTTTAGGGCAGCTGGATCGAAGATGGCCCTTTTCCCCACAGCCATAGCACCTTGGGCTGTATCCTTTGCTGCGGTCGCGAACTGTAGCTGCTGCAACCTCCCTGACGCGATGGGAACGATGATCCTGCCGCACGGCTTCCACTTCCAGTGCATGGGCCAAGGCGTCCTTAAGCGTCTCGTGGTGCCCGAGCCTCACAGCAGCTCTGACTTCCAGGTCGCGGATGCCGTCGATGAATGTCTGCACCAGGTTCCCTTCAATGAGCGCAGGTACAGACCGGTATGCTTTTCGCACCAGCTTCTCCACTTCTAGAGCCCACTGCTGCAGGTTTTCGTTGATGCGCTGCACAGGATCTTTAAGCTGCGCACGAAAGACGTGTTCCAGGTGAGCGTCGCCATATCTCGCCTCCAATGCCTCAAGGAGCTGCTCGTAGGTCACTTTCTTACCGAGAGCTTCCAACATAATTGAGGCTTGGTCGCGCAGGCCTAAGGTGAGTGCAGTCATGGCCTGGCTTTTATTCCAGCCGTTTGCCTCCATGACGGCCTCGAACTGGATTTTGTAGGACGACCAGGAAGAGGTCCCGTCGAACGGCGGCACTTTGAATCCACGTAGCGAAGGTGTTGTAGCTACTACGGGAGCTGTTGTTCCATCCCCAAGTTTGAGGTCGTCCAGCGTTTTCTTCACGTCAACCATTACGTTGTCAACCCGATTGTTTACTTGGTCGATTCGGGTTTCGGCCTCCGACAGGCGGTTGTCATGTTGAGCAACCTTATCCTTCACCTCCCGTATCTCTTTTCCGAAGATAGCGTGAAGGTCCTTCATGAGGAGCATCTGCTCTTCCTTATCGCGTTGGAGTTGCTCTTCTAAACGACGGGCCTGTTCCTCCTGTCGGCGGGCCTGTTCCTCCTGTCCGCCCCGCAGCTGCTCTTCCAATCGGCGGGCCTGTCCCTCCTGTCCGCTCTGCAGCTGCTCTTTCAACTGACGGACCTGTTCCTCCTGTCGGCGAGCCTGCTCCTCCTGTCGGCGAGCCTGCTCCTGCAGCATCACCATCAGAGCACCTAAGTCAGGTGCTGCAGATGTAGGAGCTACCGACGGGCCTTCAGCCGGTGGCTGGCCCTCCGACGTCTGCGGCGTTGCACCACCAAATCTTCTTTGGTCCGTCTCCTGCTGGCGTTGACTTCGGGTACGGACACCCTCCGTTTCCTCCTTAGGTAAAATCGGCATGATTTTATCCCACTTCTGACACCAATTGTTACGAGCTTGCGGTTCGTGACAATAAAAATTGCCGATAAAATTACCTAAATTAACACTTTAATTTACTTTACACAAATTAAAGTTAAAACACTAATAATTAAACACACTAATTCACTTAATTCCGCCCGAAACTTCGCTTGTTTCGCCCAAATCAACACTGCTTCGATCGCCCCTTGCAGCGCCTACTTATTTAAATTAGCAAATATCCAGAATGTTCAAGCAAACACGCGTAAGGTACCGAGAGTCCGAGTATAGATTTTCTAGAAACTTAGTTTCTTCGGATGGCGCTGTCGGTTGTGATGTCCTTCACTGCAAAGCTCCCCCTCGCTCTCGTTCCTGACACTAGATGGCGCTAGTGTATCGTTGACTTTAGCGCGTAACAATACTTAATATATATAGTCAACCAAATCTAAGAAATACATTTTGACAGCTGTTAGACTTATTGCACAAAGCATGCCAACCAAAAAATGGGAACGTACCATATTCGATTCTTAAAAAAACGATGTTGATTATTAAGAATTGCCAATCATTTACAGTTTGTTTTGAATAATACCAAAATAAATTAAAAACGGGTAGTTTAAAACAGAAAATTTATCAGTTTCTTCGTATTTGTTGATATTGCTTATTTCTAGAGGCACAGTTATAAAAATTTAAGATTAAAACTAGATGAAAGATTAAAAAGAAATTTATTCAATCACTTTCAGTACAACTAGTTAAGCTGTCGTTGTTTAGATTAATTACTAATTGATTTTCAATAATGCAGTCAAAATTAATGTCACTTTCAAAGTCATCCATAATCAATGTTTTTTGTTTATTCTACCAATCATCCTTTGTGACATGGGCACATGCTTCAACATAAAATAAACAGTCCAAAAAGTTAAAATCGAGTTACAAAATAAGAATACGAACACAAAATCACCGACAACTCCGTGGCGCAGTGGCTTAGCAATGAGTGGCTGCGCTGGGGGTCGCGGGTTCGAATCCCGCACGGAACAAGTATTTGTATGGCCTACATATAGTTGTTCCGGGTCTGGATGTTTGTCCTTGTGCAATTTATGTTTGTAAACTGCCCCCACGATACAAGAGAAAATCTTAGTGTAGGGGTAACGTTTAAAAAAAAATTAGGCACGTAAGCTCCCGAAATGGCGGGAGATTGAAATTATTATGGTTTATTCAGCGCGGTCTTGTATATGAGTTTTTTGCCTATACAAATTTACGTTGACAAATTAAAAAAATACTTGTTTTATTCATGATTGATGTAATTTAAGAAATTTTAAAAATAAACATTTAATTAAACAAATAATATATTAAAAAATTAATAATTCGATTATATATATTTTTACGGTTTATTTGAATATTTTTTCTGATTATTCGCATAGCAATGAATTTTAATCATCCAAACACTACGGTAAGGTACATAGCGACATATCATTGAAACAACGTCTATTAACAAAGTTGATACTGGTTATTTTTTAATAACTTGCTTTGTTTGAAAGATTCGAATTTGAATTAGTGATAAAAACAATACACGTTGTAATGTAATAAAGATAACTTCATAATTCTTCAGATTGAGTATGCTTATGCAAAGTTATTGCAGAATGATTTTAATGTGAAACGTCAAAATGTATTTGTTAAGTTTGGTTGACTATAATACATATATACATTTGATAGTTAGAGGTTCCATCACCTAACGTGTCCTATGGGTATTGTGTAACAATTGACAGCCGATAATGTTCAAAATTTGTTACAAAATAGAAATTTAATTAAACAAATAGTACATAAAAAATTTTATGATTCGATTATTTGAATAGTTTTACCGATTATTTGAATATTTTTGCCGATTATTCGCATAACAATGAATTTTAATCATCCAAACACTATGCTAAGTTACATAGCGACATATCATTGAGTTCAAAATAATGTACAGTTCGAGACTTCCTCGAGCAGTGTATGGGGCAGTGGAGTACGATCCTCTATCATCTAGGCGAGCGGATGACGGCTGCGGAAAGCCGCATAAGGATAAGAAGGGGTATATTCCAGGACGACTGTCTGAGTCCAATCTGGTTCTGCCTCTCTTTGAACCCTCTCAGTACTTTACTGGAGGGCTCCGGGAGGGGATTTCAGCTTCGGAAAGGAGGTACAAAAGTGACCCACCTTTTTCTATATGGATGACCTCAAATTATTCGCCTCCAGTCGCTCTCATCTTATGGAATTGCTAAACATCACTTGTGAATTTAGCAATTCTATTAGAATGGAGCTGGGGACGGATAAATGTCCGGTCCTCCATGTTGAAGGGGGAAGGGTTGCTAACTCTGAGGGCATAGACTTATCTATGCCCGACAACTTAAGGGCCCTTTCCAAGTCTGAAACATACCGATACCTGGGTATGTCACAGAATATCGGTATCGATGAGGCTGGTATGAAACAGTCAGTTTGCGACGTGTTTTATGCACGCTTGACCAAAGTGCTTAACAGCCTTTTTGTCCGGTGTGAATAAGACACATGCATATAACGGTTGGGTCATGCCTGTCCTCATGTATACCTTTGACTAACTCAGGTGGAGTCAGACTGCACTTAACGCCCTGGATAGAAAAGTCCGCACTACAATGACGTCCCATAGGATGCATCATCCGAGATCGTCGGTAATGAGGCTGTACTTGCCGCGAAAGCATGGTGGGCGTGGCTTCCTGAGCGCGCTCACCATGCATAATCGCGAAGTGTGCAGCCTCCGTCATTATTTCCTGGCGAGATCGGATGATCCATTCTATAATGACGTCATTTCTAGTGATAAAGGACTTACCCCTCTATCCTTAGCCAACGAGTAATGGCAAGACCCGGCAGTACAGAGCATTTCCGACCTGGAGACGGTATGGAAGGAGAAGGAGCTCCACTGGAGGTACTACAGGACTCTACATGAGCCTCACGTAGATACAGCCGCCTCCCTCAACTGGCTACGTTTCGGTGACCTCTTCGGGGAAACCGAGGGTTTTGTCTGTGCAATACAGGATCAGGTTATTAAGACCAACAACTATCGGAGATACATCCTAAAGGATGGCACTGTCGACGTCTGTCGAGCTTGTCGCCATCCCGGGGAGTCACTTAGGCATGTCATCTCCGGTTGTTCGGCGCTTTCTAACTCTGAGTACTTGCACAGGCACAACCTAGTAGCCAGAATTCTACACCAGGAGCTCACTTTGAAATACGGTCTCGTGGACCGAAAATTGCCGTATTACAAGTACTTGACGGAAGCCGTGCTCGAAAATGACCTTGCCAGGCTCTACTGGGACCGGGCCATCATCACAGACAGGACTATTCTTGCGAATAAGCCTGATATTGTGCTGATGAACTGGGCACAGTCAAGGATATTTTTGATCGACATTACCATTCCGTATGAGGAGAACCTCGTGAAAGCCGGAACAGAGAAACGAACAAAATATCTGGACCTGGCTCACGAGGTGACCGACATGTGGGATGGTATGCCGGCCGAAATTATTCCTGTAGTCGTCTCTGCGAATGGGCTAATCCCAGTCAGCCTGTCGGGTCATCTGAGGCGACTGGGACTCCGTGACGGACCGCTCCGGGCTCAAACGCAGAAAGCGGTGCTCCTTGATATCACCCGCATCGTCCGTCGGTTTCTTTCCCTTTCCCCCTAACCCTCGGCCGTTTGGTCTCCCCTGCCGAGGGATCCCATCTGGTTGGATCTTATTTATTTATTTAGTTTTTGTATTTATTTTATTTTATTGATATTTATGTATATTTATCTTTTCATTTTAATTTGTAATTATATATTTATAGAACCCAACCAGGTGAGAAAATTATATAGATACCCCAATATCTTGCGCTCGAACTTGAACTTGAACTCGAACGGCTACGACGTGAGGCTGTTCCTTCATCGGATGAAAATGCTACGGCTGAGGATGCGGCGCCACAACTTGCAGAGCAACCGGCAAACGTAGATGCCGCCGTGAATACTCCAGTTTTGGTTGATTCAAACGATGATGGAACAGTCGCCCAGGAACTGGAACTGGAGCAAATGAGGAGTACATTGAATGAGCCCCCGCATAGCCCTCAGCAAGCGGAATCGGGCTATCGTGAGGGCTCTGAACCCAATGCTGGTGACCTATTTGGAAGCCAGCCGAGACCTTTGCGAGACGGACTCAATTCTCTTTGGCGCCGCACTGGCAGAATAATGCTTTAGTATAATAGACCTTACTATCATAAGTCCCTAATATAGGACTATTCATTATAACAGTACTATAAGTAGTCGGTCTCTCAACCACCTCATATATAAGTACACCCTTGGCTATGCATCCGGCAGCTCCCTTATACAAGCAATTTTTACACGAACACCCTCCATAACTTAAGCAATTTTGCTTATACACGAACACGCTTAATGACTTTTAATTTCAATAGCCTCACGTATCATCCTTGGTAGTAATCGATGTTCTTTTGCGTGAATTTGTGGTCTATCCAATCTGATGTAATTGTTGGGGCCGCCTAGGAAGTCTGCAGTTTGTGATCACATCCTAGGAAAAAACATGCTAATTTCAATAGAGAAGGAGGCTAGGTACTACCACCTGCTTAGGACCCTATAGTTAATAAAATTAAAACTAAACCCAAGCATACCACTGCAAGACTTCAAGACAGAGTAAGTTCATTCTGCATAGATCGGACCATAAACAATAATTAAAAAGCTGAAGGTACTCCGGGTTAACATTGGCATCGGGACGTCAGTCACCTCAGTCTTCTGTGACCATGGGTGCTGGAAAGCACCCGAAACGCCGGGAATTAAAAATCAATTAAAATTAAACGCGATAAAATCCGTGAAAGCAGTTTTAATCAATTAACTAGCTTTGTTTAATTTGTAGATACACCAAACAGAACACGGAATCGCTGTGAGTCGGGCGCGCGGCAGCGCTTGGCGATTCCATGTTCTGTCTGTAATATTGATATTTAATATATACATAGACATATTAAAATAAATTTACAAACAACTTAATTTATTGTTTTATTATTATCGATCCCGTCTCCTCCTAAAATATTGTCTCTTCTTTGCATATTAGAATAATGTGAATGTGTTTTAGATTGTATAATTCTTCATATCTTTCTACTAATATTATCAAAAGTGTCATCCATTTTATTTTTGTAGTTCACTCTTCCTTTAAGATCTGGCTTCCAGTTCCTAACTCGTCGATCTATCCTCTTGCCTAAGCCACACTACGTTGGGTTCGAATCAACGCAATGGGCATATCCTTCGATAGCATCTGTTTCAGAAACACACATCTGATCTTAAAAAGGTGGTTGATGTCTGAGATTACGTGTCCCACGTATTTAAAGGCTATAAAGGGACCTCAGACTCATAGTAGAGGTGTATTGAAGTTGTACAATGTTGGTGCACCATGAGAGAGAATAGACATTTATGTGGCAGGGCCGTTTCCAGAAAGTGAAAGTAGTAACAAGTATTTCATGGTTGTGATGGATTACTTTACTAAGTGGCCAGAAGTCTTCACCATTCCAAATCAATAAGCTTCAACAGTTGCAGATAAACTAGTACATTAAGTCTTCTGTCGTTTTGGAGTACCTTCGAAGATTCATAGCTATCAAGGAAGGAATTTTGAGTCTCAAATATTCCAGGAAACTTGCCCAGCTATGGATACTCATAAAACAAGAATAACTACTTACCACCTGCAATCTGATGGAGTGGTAGAACGATTTAATCAGACATTGGAGAGGTACCTAGCGAAAGTTTGGAAAATCGGCAACAAGATTGAGACAACCACATACAACCGGTTTTGTTGTCATATCGAAGCGCTGTTCACGAAATTACATCAGTGAGCTTTCGCAAACTTTGGAAGAGAATTACGGCTGCCTGCAGCCCTTTTCACCGGAATACCACCTGATACCCCACGCAGTATAACCTAAAAATATTCAGTTTGTTGCATAAGTCATTTGGACTTGCGGAACAAAATGAATGACATTTATGAGCACGTCAGACAATCGGGCCAGCTAATGTTTGAAAATATGGAAACCCGGTATGACCACAAAATGAACAACAAAGGGTTCGACGAAGGTTCACTAGTGCGGTTGCACAATCCAGTCCGCACCAAAGGGAAATATCCTAAGCTTCATGCTATAAGGGACGGACCGCACCGGATTGTGACAAAGATCAATGACGTAACCTACCGGATACGGTAAGGTACAAGAGGTATTCCTAAGATCATCTCATCCATGTGGATCGACTGGCGCGTTATCATGGGGACAATATTGCTCGGGACGAGCATGTCTTAGAAGGGGGTAGTGTTGTGCGCCATAATTATTGCCTGGTACATGATGAGTTACTCGCGCCATCTAGTATATAGTAGCAGAACTAGAAGACTCAAGATTTTTCAAGGAAATTCCATACAAGAACTTTCTACATCTAATCAGTCGGGACCGGTATGTACTCGAACATTCTGGATGTTCTAGTAGAAGAGGCCCTAAATAAGACCGGTAGGGACCGCGATCGAGTCAATATTGAATTGGCAATTCAGACGATTACTTCAAAGCGATATAATTGCAAACAATTGTGTTTTATTATTAGTGTGTTTTTTAAGTTGTAGTTGGTGTTCGGTAATTAAGTGTCATTTTTGGTCATTCAAGCGGCAGTTTTTACTGTCGCGAACCCTAAGCTCGTTACAATATCCTGGTGCTCGATAACAGGCAGTCTTGAAAGAAAATTTAATTACCATCCCATGTTACAAATACATCGATGATAACATCGACGTTGGTATCGATAGCCTAACATCGATGTTCGATGTTTATCCTACTCAAAACATCGATGTTGGGCACAAACTAATAAGAGTACTAACGTAATGTTGGGTATTATTGATGTTATTGCACATGTACATATTTAATAGGTTAAAGTTAGATGAATAAAAATTGGTAGTGTTTTTTTAGAATTTATTATTAATGAAATAAAAAAATTAATTAAAAATTTAGGGTCAAAGAGTAATTTAAAAAATTGTAAAAAGTTAACAAAAAGTTACATCTAGTTCATTTGTTATATTTTACCGATGATGATGAATGTTATTATTTTGATCTTTAAATGTTCCTATACAGTTATAAATCTGGTATGAAAAAATTTACTTTGGGACCTAATTTACGATAGGTTTTATATCAACTACTCCTATCGCGAAACCAAAAATATGATTATAGAGAAAAACTTAACAATTTTCACAAAAACAAAATAATAGATTTACGTCAGCTTTTTTCACATTTTTTAATCAGGCAGCCCCAGCAGTAAGCATCCACAGCCGTTTATAAAATGCACAGTCGAATGCACTATGGAGTGAAATTATCTATGCTCACGATCGCCCAGTGATTTATTTTCATAAAATAAATCACTGGGCGATGGAAAACAATAAACTCGTTACCCCAACTCAAAAAACAGCTAAATATAATTGAATTGTGTAGATACAAATTGTTTCATAATTATGTGGGTATAGAGAGCAAGGAGAAAAACAATTAATTTGAATAACAATTATTAGCTGACAACCGACACGACACCACAATAACAAAGCGAAAGCAGTAACAACTGTGACACAGTTCACACTTGACAGCATGAAGGTTAGAGAACAGGAGAACGATCGCCTTAGAAAGTATTGTCCCAGAAATATGCACACCATAAGTGAGGCGCTGCGATCGCTCAGTTCGGTCAATAAAAGTCATTTTCAGTCTATTTTTCCGATGAGCCGTGGTAGCTCAGATGGTTAACGCTTGCTGTAAATATAATAGAACGGGAGTAATCCGGTTTCGATCCCCGACGGCATCAATGAAATTTTTAATTGCAATTTTAAGTGCTGATTTACCACGTGCTCGGCGGTGAAGGAAAACATCGTGAGGAAACCTGCATGTCTGAGTAATAAGAAAAAAAAATATTTCGAAGACATGTGAAGTTCGCCAACACGCATTGGGGCAGCGCAGCGGACACTTCCTTGCCCTAAAACCCTCTCAGAAATGAGGGGAGACCTGTGCCCAGCAGTGGGACGTATATAGGCTGTAACTTTATTCCGATCAGATGCTAAACCACTTGCACATCCACGCACAATAAAATATTTCCCCATTTTTTTAATGTTTCTTTTTGTTAATACCCCACTCGGCGACCATATATTGATGCGGCAGATTACTAAAAAATTCATAAAAAGAGTGGGGGGGGGGGTTCCGAAAATTACAAAATTACGGAGCATAAAAATTTTCTCACCAATGCCGCGGAGAAAATTTGTACATTATTCAACTAACTTCATCTACTTGTACTCATAAGCAGCTAACTTCGCAGTCACTACTCACCGACGTCAGCGCCGCTATAAATTCTACAATTTTCAAGGACAGGCGGGCTATGCTTTAGTACGTAGTGATCGTTCTCCTGTTCTCTAACCTTCATGCTTGACAGTGAGTTTAACACACCATAACAACATTTTTTTAGGTGATCGATGCGTTTAGAAATCCTGAATTATTCAAAATTTTAAGATGAAATATTTAGTTGATATTGATTTCGCGGGTTCGCATTGTTTACAAGTTCTTATTAATCGATTATTGGTTCATTGACACCGATGTTTAGATGTGTGACATGTGGCAGCATCATTGGGTGCGTTTGGCAGAAAAAATCGCTAGCAAGCGCTTGTAAGCAAAATGGCGATCGTAAGCGGTAAGCGCTGTCAAATCGTAAGTAGCTATTTTCCTCCAGGACACGATGTTAGTTTTAACCGGGGAACCTAACCTAATTTAAATATGTTTGTAAAGTATTCATATTAAAAACTTACCAATCATGAATGTTTATTCACGTCATTATATTACTTAAAACTAATATTGCACAAAACAACTTATAAACTCTATTTCAAAACAAACAAATTAAATAAGCAAAATGGCGGATTGTGTCAGCGCTACTGAAGTAGCAATCGTGTCCTGGCCGAAAACTATTTCAGCGCTTGTAAGCGCTTGCTAGTGCTTTTTTCTGCCAAACGCACCCAATGTTAACATAGATGTTTTAATTTTTAACATCGATGATCATCGTCATCCCTACCACAGATTACTGGGGTAAATGTGTTCTGTGCTGCATATATACTATGATGATTATAGATGACTATTATAGATGCGTAGTATCCTGTTATAACTTTGTAGTAGTGTATACTAGAGAATCCCTACCAGAGTATAGTAAATATATATTTACTATACTCCATAGAGGAAAGTAATATAATTTGCTACATACTCATTGATATGTAAGGAAAGTCCCATGGGCATGCAACTTAGAACATTATTTTGAGAACAAATTGATATCTTTTTGTGCTGCCATCTTTCGTGTGGGGCATGTAAACTAAGACTTACTTTTATCGAACTAGAGGGCACACTTATGTATTAAGTCTATGCAAAGGAAACAATCCATGTGCTACGTACATACGCAATAAATAATAATGGCGGTCGCTATTCACTAATAGTAAAGCTTAAATAGAAATCAATTTAATATTATTCCGATTTCTAGTGCATTTATATACTGTGCTGTGTGTGTATTTAGAAAGGATAAAACCGATTGTGAAATTTACAATAACTACCGCATTTGTGATCGGATCTTTGAGGATCGTTTTTTATATCCTCGAACCAAGACTTCCCAGACCCCAGTCTTGAACCTTGGTAAGTCTATTAAAAGCTTTCTCACTGTCATGTTTAATAGCAATTCTTTTAGCAGTAAGCCCTAGATTATAACGCAGGGTAAGGTTTACAATTCACACACTGGCTTAGCAATAAAAGCTTATTCACTTTTATCGGTTTCTTTGTTAAATATTAAGCTTTAGTCGTATTTTTCATTAGAGTCATGTCATGTGTCCCCTCTACCAACTCTTTTTTGGAAATGTGGAAAGTATACTCAATGGTAGCATATATAATGTAATTAAAAGGAAAACTATCGCAGCAAATTAGAATTAACAAGTTGGATTAGTAAAAATTTTGTTACAACTCCATAGAAAATGACATAAAACAACATTATAACTTTGTAATGCTATTGTGAACTGTAAGAAATAAACATTTTATGAAGAAATCTTACTTACTTACTACTTTCACTTATTTTTTAGTTGGTAGTTATTGTTGTCCCTTTCAAAGTACTCATATAATGAAATAGCCTCACACAGTTTCATTTGTAATACTCTTGGTTTATGCGGGTGACCCACAGTATAATTTAGGGTAGTAACAGATTACCTAATTGGTAAAGTTTTCGATTATTACTTATAACATTATTTTGAATGATTTTAATAGAAAAAAAAGCATGTATCACAATAAAAAATATCTACATATAGAGTGTAACTTCATCTTTTTGTAAATTTTAAGTATTTGACTGCTTTATTACACACCTTAATTGCACAGATCGGCAAAGAGTGCCTACTTAGTGGTAATGATTCTTGTAATAATAAAATAGATTCTGTAAACAGTTTTTATAAATGCAGAAAGTTTTTAAAACCATTACCTTGGCAGAGGGAAATAACCATGCGGGGCGTGTCCATTGGGTTTAATGGTTTAAGGTGTGGCCCGCCACGCACTTGGCCGGTACTTTTTATTTTTTATTTTGTGATGTGAATGATTACAATGAAAATACATTAATTTATTCCTTAATATTATAATAACACTTGAATGCCTCATTGGTCTAGTGTCGTAAATGCAATTGTTGACCATGAGATCCTGGGTTGGGCCAAAATCTGTTTTTGGGTATTTCTATCAAGAAATTCTCAGCAGCAGTCTGGAGATAAGAAATTTGAAAAGCGTTTCACCCCTCTTGCCTTGGAAAGCACGTAAAGCCGTTAGTCCTGTTTTCTCACTCTCCGGTCGTGACGAAATACCATCCCATTGGATTATGAGATGACCTGTGCTTGCACATACACTTGGGCACTATAAAATTTGGTCTGGGGGACATTATTATTATTATTAAATCTGTAGAAAAGTTGTGTCTGTAATTCTAATATATTTTTGAAAAAACAAGTCCAAGGGACTAAGTAAAAGGCATTGAAGCCGAGGGGGGGGGGGGGGGATTTAAATTCATCATTGTTTTGTTAAAACTAATTTTAATGATGAAAGAATGTACATATTAACACAATTTTTTTCCAAATTTAAAAAGGTTAATAAAAAATTGATTTTAAGACAATTTGGTTATTGATACCTTTTTATGGATACATCAGAAGATACACCTGATATAAAAAATAGCAGGTGATTATAGACATAAGATATTAATGCAATTACGAAAAACTTCATTCACATGTTCCTATAACATATTATATCTATGCCAAATATCAATCATTTATGTTCAATAGTCTTTGAGAATTCAAAACCAAATCTTTGACAAACAGACATAAAGAAAGACACACAGCGAGGTGACTCTAATAGTGATTGAATTTTGCTAAATTTAGAAGGAAACAACATTTATCAATGTTGCTTAATGAAACCCCACGCGTGCGAAGCCGCGGGTAAAAAGCTAGTAATTATGATATATGGTATGTAGCAGTGAACAAAACAAGCCCAAGAGAGTTTTATGTGTTATACTTTCACTTATATACTTTCACTACTATTACAGGTTTAGATGCTGAAACATTAGGAATTGAACCCACATCACTTATACCGGATGTACTTTCTTCACAAATTTCTACTACAAGATCACACGATAATCGTATAAGAGGTATTTAATTTATTTTTTTAAAAGAAGAGGCGGCGTGGAAACGAGCATGCGGCTCACCTGATGGATAGTGACTACCGCCACCCATGTAGGACCACAACACTAGGGGCATACGCATTGCCAGCTTTAAAAAAAGAGTAGGCTCATTTTTTGAAAGTCCCAAATTGTATTGGTCCAGAAAATTCTCTGGTGGTAGTATAATATTGATAAACTCTTAATTATTGTAACTATATTCTATTACTATACCAGCAAGTGTGCGGTTAGTTAATGATTTAGTGACTGGAATTTAATAATGATAATGTCCTCCAGACTGAATTTCGGTCACTGCGGCCAGCCTCAACGGAGACTAGCCATCGGCGTGGGACAGGATTATAGTGCCCAAATGTATTCGCAAGCACAGGTGCACTATCTACTCCATCACTCTCATATTCCGATCGGACGTAAACCGACACGACCGGAGAGATATCAGGCGCAGGACCAACGGCTTTACGTACCTTCCGAAGCACGGGGGTGATATACTGTCAATTTTCGGACTCCGGGCAGCTATTGAGAATTTCTTGATGGAAAAACCCAATAATTAATTTTTTCGCCCGACCCGGGATTCGAACCCAGGACCTCATGATCAGAAGTCGCGCCAATACAACTACTAAACCAACGAGGCAGTCAATTTTTAAGGCTGGAATTTACTATAATAATAACAAGTACAACATTAAGATTTAATATCCTGAGAATCTTTTTATAGCTGAAACAAGTCAAAAGGCTTTATATCTAAACCTGGCTCACAACTCACTAGGTAAATAACATGTGGGGTAGGCAGTTGACCGAAATTATTCCTGTATCCAAACCTAGGAACGGGTTAGTCATGGTTGCACCTTGCTTTTGTTGCATCTGAAATAACTAGAACTTTGAGAGGAAGCACTCCAGACTCAAAACTCTTGCAGATATAACTTCAAATTTTTGTTATCACTGGTCCGCAAGCCATGCAGTAGGAATGCTACTTTTTTGCACTGTGCACACAGCAGCGCTGTGCCAGCTCCAAAAGCATTCTAATAATATATTGCATAATATGTATAATATCATTACAATGCAGAAGTTAGAATTAAAATTCTTTAAAAAAAGAGATTCCAATACAATCAGGTCTACGCTGTCATTATTTCATCTGATCTCTATATGATTATCAGTTTGGCATACTTTTTTCAGATACATTGATTAAAAGAAAATGTACAGATAAAACATAAAGAAAATGTTAAACAAAATAATGATTTCAAAAAACAAAATATAAGACAAAAAAGTCAAGTAACAGCAGCAGAAAAAATTGAAGCTTTACAATTTTGTGCAAGTGTACGTATATATACTTTGTTAAATAACATTCAATATTGAAATTATTTTTTGTAAGATATCTTTTTATCGCATATTTAGTATTTACTTGTATTTTCTCTTGTGTCAAACATTTTATTGCTTCTTATTATTTAAAAAGTGCTCATAACATTTTATTTCTTTGCAGAAAATAAGTTGCTGCCACAAGAATGTGAAGATACGGTACTGTTTGATCAATTGTTTGATTCTTTTAATGGAGGTTCCTGTAAGAAAACATACAGGATCTATAAAAATTGTGTAAAACCAAATTCATTGTTTAAGTTAGTAGTTAAGTGTTATTTTGTCATTATTGATTTTAATATGTCTGCCTTTTAATATTTTATTGCACCATCTCTTATGCAATCTTTGAGGGTCTGAACTATGTACAATTAACTTGATCAACAAATTTATGATAAGGGTCCTTACTTTTTATGTTTATGTCATGTTGGAAATTTTAATTTGATATTTATTAACAATTTAATGACTTGAAATATCCCATTTAGGGGGAATCATTGGTCAAATGTTTTTATTTATTTTTGTTATAATCTCCTCAACACATTATGAAGTTCTGTGAAAGTTGCAAAAACGTTTTTCTTGAAACTACAAATTTGATGTATTTGTTTGGTGTGGGGTTGTCTTACAAAGATCATCATTACAATTATTATATCAATTACATACTATATTAATTTTTGTAATTGCTTGTATGTGTGGTCGTAATTATGTCAACGGAAGTGCTATTCTATTGTATATTAAAGTATTCTATGGTATGTTATAATACATATATGAAATGCTCATTTTGTAGAAAAAAATATATTGATTTACACATGTAAACAATGGTATAGTGGGCATAAGAAAGTCACTTTTGTAAATTATTTGTATTTTAAAAAAGTGTAGTTATTACACACATTTAAAAAAAATAGTTATGTTACCAAAATATAATAACGTTATCAAGTACATATTTTAAAGATTAATAATGCTGCTCCAAAATGTATCTTTTAATATTAAGTAAAAGATGCAACGATTAATTGATACTAATTCTTAAAATTATCGAAGAGGAGCAAACCTTTGGAGAGGATTCGATTATCAGTGTGCTCTTAAATGGGAAATAGTTGAGTCTTTCTTGTGGATACCACTGTTTTTCTTGGTATTACTATTGGAGCCATGCGACTGACATTGAAGCCATATTTGTTTTATATAAGAGAGAGACGTACATTCAATTTATATTATTAACTTTGGCATAGCAATATATTTATGAAAATGTAATAATATAATAATAATAATAATAATACGGGATCAGGTTATTAAGACCAACAACTATCGGAGATACATCCTAAAGGATGGCACCGTCGACGTCTGTCGAGCTTGTCGCCATCCCGGGGAGTCACTTAGGCATGTCATCTCCGGTTGTTCGGCGCTTTCTAACTCTGAGTACTTGCACAGGCACAACCTAGTAGCCAGAATTCCACACCAGGAGCTCGCTCTGAAATACGGTCTCGTGGACCGGAAATTGCCGTATTACAAGTACTTGCCGGAAGCCGTGCTCGAAAATGACCGCGTCAGGCTCTACTGGGACCGGGCCATCATCACAGACAGGACTATTCTTGCGAATAAGCCTGATATTGTGCTGATGGACCGGGCACAGTCAAGGATATTTTTGGTCGACATTACCATTCCGTATGACGAGAACCTCGTGAAAGCCAAAACAGATAAGCGAACAAAGTATCTGGACCTGGCTCACGAGGTGACCGACATGTGGGGTGGTTGGCCGACCGCAATTATTCCTGTAGTCGTCTCTGCGAATGGGCTAATCCCAGTCAGCCTTTCGGGTTATCTGAGGCGGCTGGGACTCCGTGACGGACCGCTCCGGGCTCAAATGCAGAAGGCAGTGGTCCTCGATACCGCCCGCATCGTCCGTCGGTTTCTTCCCCTTTCCCCCTAACCCTCGGCCGTTTGGTCTCCCCTGCCGAGGGCTTCCATCTGGTTGGATCTTTATGTATTTGTGTATTTTTGTATTTATTTTATTTTATTGATATTTATGTATATTTATCTTTTCATTTTAATTTATAATTATATATTTATAGAAACCAACCAGATGAGAAAACTATACAGATACCCCAAAAATAATAATAATAATTCATTACTGACATTTTCATAGTTCACATACTTTTTACAAATATATACAATACATTATGAGTACCAATTTGAAATGGGTAGAAACCTGCTTCTCCTAGCTAGGTTTACTTAGTAACCTGTATTTAGGAGAACAGTCCCATCTCCCCCTGTTGATGAGGAATACATAGTTGTATTGTTTAAATTAATTTAATTTTTTGTATAAAGAAATCATAAAATTTTATAGACATAGTAAGTGATCTCTCTCTCTCTCGCTGTGTGTGTGTGTGTGTGTGTGTGTGTGTGTGTGTGTGTGCGCGCGTGTGCGTGTGCGTGCGCGTGCGCGTGTGCGTGCGCGTGCGCGTGCGCGTTGCGTGTCATGTTATGTTATGTTAAATTTGTTTTATAAAATACCTCCTTACTTTTTTATGTTTATGTCATGTTAAAAATTGAAATTTGCTATTTATTAACAATGATTTCAAATATCCCATTTCTGGGAAATCATTGGTCAAATGTTTTTAATTATTTTTCTTATAGTCTCCAACACATGAAAAGTTTTCTGAAAGTCGCAAAAGTGTTTTTCTTGAAACATTACAAATTTGATGTATTTGCTTGGTGTGGGGTTGTCTTACAAATGTCATTATTACAATTATTACATTATTTACATACCTGCATTAATTTTCATCTTTTTTATAACTCGTTAAATAAAAATATTTTAGTTTTCAATCTCTGAAAATTTGCTAACTGCCAAAATGTGAGCGGTAAAATACCTTCTATTTACTACCTCTTCGTTTGGAGTGGAGGTCATTTTTACCAGTAAATAATCCAGATTTTATAATATATTATTAGCATCTTGCTAACAATTTCTTCATTCAACTTCCATCTCTTTTTTTAACTTCCTGAAATCTCATTGTAATAGGTAAAACTTTGTTTCACAGCATATACGTTCCGAGTTATGTTTTAGACACTTTTTATAAAATCTTTGATTAAAGGAATTAAACAAAATCAAACAAAACTGACTAACAGAAGTTATTATAACAGCCCCGAATTAGCACACGTAGCATTGGCCGCTCCCCGAGCATAACACCTTGCACGGCGATAGATCTAATACAGGTTTTTCCATTGCTGCTTATAAAAGTCCATTGCTGAACATAGGCCTCCCCAATAGCCTCATAGGGGGGGGGGATTTTGCCATGTTGCCACGCTTGTTAAGTTGTAACAGTTATTATTCTAAGTAGACCATTTTAAATTTATTCATACTCGTGTAATTGAAGTGTTTGTCTGTACGTAAAATTGAAATAACGGACTTCTGTTAAACTCAGGGGGTTATTTGAATACTGAGTGCGCGAAAAGTGACGACTAAAGGCATGGCGGGTCGAATGATGAAGTAGACAGTATTAGTGTGGTTCGAAAGAAACCAAAACAAAATGGCGGACGTGGCACGTGGCGGACTTTGGACAATATACTTGCTATGAAGTATCTTTGCTCTCTTGGGGTAATTAAAAATGTTTTGAAAATAAAATCAAAACAAAGTTGTTAAAGACAATTATTTATTGAACATTAATTATTAATATGTAAAGACTTATTTGCACAAAGTCAAAGACAACCTAATACACGTTGGTTAAAATTCGTGCTTTACTCCTAATTTTAGGTATTTTATCAGGTTACACTTAGGTATATGTCAGCTTACTTATGCATCATCCAGTAGTTCATTTTCTCCCACATCACTATCTAAGAGCAATTATAAATGCTCCCATTTAGCAGTTTACTACGTCATGCGTATAAATCTTAATTCTTTTGAAATAAAATTTCCCCTTTCGATAAGTGTAAGTATCAAATAAAGAGAATTATTTTTTATTTTAAATTTCAAAAGCATTCTTGCTGTCTTTGTCCTATTAACTTAATTATTGCTTACTTTGGTGTTAATTGTAAATTGATCATAGACACCATTTAATTATGTTTGCTATAAATCTTTTATTATATATATTTTTAATTACTGCCATCGTAGCATTTTTGCAAAATCCATAACTAGTTGAAAGCTTAGTATGAACTTTATCTCCTTTATCATCAAACCAAAACATGTTCATCATATTTTCACTCTTAACATCCTCAGTCTTCAAAACCTATGACATTTGCATTGTAATGTAGTGAGGAGAACACTAGCATCTCATCAAGCATTAAGAAACACAAGCACTCTGTCATGCTCAAGTCTTTCATTTGCTTAAATATAAATAAGTTTATGCCTGGCTTAATTAGTATTTATTTAAGGACATTTTTAATGTCCGTCTTGAGTAAAGTGAACAATTTACCTAAGAATATATATCTTTTAAGGCTTTTTTTGTTTTTATCGACGTGGCCAAACAATTTGTCTTCGAAATTGTACCATCTTCCACGATATTCATATTATACTGTACTAACTGCACATTCAGGAATATGTGGGTGTGCATAGTCAATGATATCAGTTTTATTGAAATATTATTTCTTAGTATTATTTTTGTTGCTCTATGTGATTATATGGTACCTTCCACAATTTATTAGATTGATTATAGTTTCGCAAATGGTTTGTGAGGTTGTATTATGTATGAGTATGTTATAATACATATATAAAATGCTGATTTTGTAAAAAAAAAATATATTGATTTACACATTTACAATGGTATAGTGGGCATAAGAAAGTCACTTTTGTAAATTGTTTGTATTTTTAAAAGTATAGTTATTACACACATTTAAAAAAAAGTTTTGTTACCAAAATATGATAACGTTATCAAGTACATATTTTAAAGATTAATAATGCTGCTACAAAATGTATCTTTTTATATTAAGTTAAAGATGTACCACTATTAACAATTAATTGATACTAATTCTTGAAATTATGGAAAAGAAGCAAACCTTTGGAGAGGATTCAATTATCAATGTGCTCTTAAATGGGAAGTAGTTGAGTCTTGTGGATACCACAGTTTTTCTTAGTATTAGACATTGAAGCCGTATTTGTTTTATAAAAGAGAGCCGTACGTTCAATTTATATCTTAAATTGTAAAAGTCGCGTAGAGAAAAATTTAATGAAATAAATATATTAACTTTGGCATAGCAATAATGTATGTACAATAATGTATGTATTGTTGTACATATATTATATATATATATATATATATATATATATATATATATATAATGTATGTACATAAAAACATAAAAAGCTTTCATAAGAATAAAGATGTTTATACTTTAAAATCTAAGAACAAACATAAGCTTGTAACACCAGTTACTAGACTCCACTGAGTCAGTAGTGCTTTTATGGGGCAACATATACGCTTTTAAAACAAAATTTCAGAAAATGTACAAAATTTGTCAATAAATAAGTTGAAATGTTTTATTTAAGGAAAAATGTACAAAAAGTGTTATTATAATATCAAAAAATACATCAATAATAACCCCTGTGATTGAGGTGATCGCCACCATGCCTGTACTATTAAAATTTATTTAAAAAATGTATAAACAAAATTATTGTAAAGTGAAATATGTTTTAAAAAAACGTCCCGCTGGGTTTCTTGTTGGTTCTTCCCAGGACAGAGGTATATGTAGTAAATAAAACATGACTTTCAATAAGTATTGTGTAATAATCTATATTTAATAATAATAATTCTATTGTATTGTATTCTCTGTAACATAATATATTTCCTAACTTAACTAACCAGTTAAAAAGAATGTGTTTAAAGAAATCAATTGATATTGTGCAAATATTGTTAAATTTAACACATCTAATGTTATTAATTTAGGCAAGAAATTTTTAAACAATAAACATTTTAAATATATCCGGTTTTTATTTTATTAATAGGAACTAGCAATTAGCACAAGAAATATAAAGAACCATTAATTACATTGCAGCACTTGTGCAATGTAATTAATGGTTCTGAACATATAAAATTGTAAAGTGCAAATAAAGGGCGGGCCCAAAGCACTCTTAATTTTACGCCACCTGACGGTTGGGCACGGAACTTAACGTAAATAAAACTTGAGTTGCTCATCTATCTCTAGTATATAGGCAGTAATCTATGGAAAGTCCCCTCTGTTCCGTACCTACTCTTTGCTCTGTCTCCTAGAAAAAATTAAGTTTATTTACGTTTTCTAATTCCTATTTTACCACAGACTTTGAATAATCCGAAATATTTTACTTTCCTTTAAGTTCCTGTTATTTCTGGAGATAAAATTAATGTAATTATTATAATAAAAGCGCATGGTTTAACTTAGTGATTATATTCACTTGAGCACATGAGGAAAAATTGTCTGCTAAATAGTATATTTGTGCGAAAAAAGTTTCTACTTGCGCAATATGAGTATTGACATTGGAGGTGAGTAAAAGTTTTACCATACATGTTTGGGTATTTCTTTAGTAATCTGCCGCAAGAATTTATGGTCGCCGAGTGGGCGGGTAGATGGGGGTAGGGGTAGGAACCACCCCCTAAAAGAATTAAGTGCCGGAACCCCCCCCCCCCCCCTCTTTTATGAATTTTTTAGTAGTCTGCCGCATGAATATATGGTCGCCGAGTGGGGCGGGGGGCTGGGGTAGGAACCTCCCCTAAAAGGGGGAAGTGCCGGAAACCCCCCTTTTTTTTGTAAAATCATAACCTCACTTTTTTATACAGGAATATTGACGCAGTTATTTCTGCAATGGCTTCGGCACTGCGGGAAGTGCAGCCCCTTCGCCCTTGTGGAGCAAATCACAGGCACCCATGCTCGCCTCCATAGCTGCGGATTGTTGGTCGCCTTCGGCGACCAGCCTCAGCCGCTACGGCTCACTTAGGTGCCTGCGATTTACTACAGCGGGCGGGGGCTGCTCTCCATCCGTGCCTACGGCTTTACAAAAACACTCTAGGGGTAGGGCAGACAAGACTACGTGGAGTCAGGGTGTGCTAATTCGGTTTTCGGTAATCATAATTAATTCAAAAGGCATTTCTGAAATCCAAAAACAGTGTAAATGGTTTGAGCTTAACCCTGACAATCCTCCTAAATTGAAAACATAGTTAAAAAATCAAGTATCGGAAATCTACTTCATAATACGAGAACAAATTGACATATTACACTATTTTTGGTGAAATTTGTTTTTATCGTAATTAATTCAAAATGCATTTCCGACATCTAAAAACAGTGTAATAGGTTTAAGATTAACCCTAACAAGCCTCTTAGACTAAAAACATTATCAAAATCAAGTACCGGTTGTCTAGCCAACCTGATATAACCTCAAAACTTTAACTACTGATATCTCGAAAAATAAAGATTTCCTAAAAATAAAGAATTCATAAAAAGCAGCTAAATGCTAATCAATAGCATTATTCCCTGTCAACTAAAGCTAAAATAATCACTTAAATTGTGCAGCAGATTACTAAAGCCGACCCCATGTTTGTCCTTTTTGTTTAAATGTTTATTATATTACTAAACTAAAATAAAATATATTGTTTTAGGAATGAGAATAAGATACAAAGATAAGGATGACACGTTTTTAGAGACACACTTAGTGTCTAAAGAACCTTTCGGTCAATTCAAGGCATGGTTTGAAGAAGCTTGCAGTAAAAAAGAAATCTTAGAACCCAATGCTATGTGCTTAGCCACTGTTTCAAAGTATGTTTCTAATTTATATTGATTACAGGAAATAACACGATTCTAGAGGCATGAGTGAAAGGAGTGGTTGTGGGCTTGTGGGGATTCTAGGAATTGGTATGCATGTATGTGTACACCTGCACACAATAACATAGCTTGCCTAAAGCACACAACACACACATAAGTTAACCTCATTTTAGAATCAGTGCTGGTACCTACATAGATAATCTGTACTATAATGTTTTAATTACATATTAGCTATACTATAAAATATTTTTCTTTAATGCATTTGATATTTTAACAACAGGGAAGGGTATCCTTCAGCAAGATTTGTTTTATGTAAAGGCTATGGTAAAGATGGATACAAATTCTTCACAAACTATGAAAGTAGGAAGGCTAAGGAGATGGTAAGTAAATATTGTATAAGTACATGTATTTTATTGAAACTTATAATAATTGCATAAATTAAACATATATTATTTTAGGCTGAAAATCAAAATGTGGCTGCCACATTCTATTGGGAGATTTTGAATAGATCAGTGAGAATTGAAGGTTATGTGGAAAAACTTTCTGATGAGGAATCTACTACATATTTCCATTCACGTCCAGTGCCTAGTCAAATTGCAGCATGTGCTAGTTACCAAAGTACACCAATTGAATCTAGAGATATTCTTTGTGACCGTGAAGGTAAATTAGAAGCTGAATATATGATACCCCATAAGGAAGTTCCTAGACCAAGTTATTGGTAATTGTTTTACTACTTTATCATATTCTTAATACATTGACATTTTCAAACTATTATGATACCTATATCCTCAGTTAACAAATATTTTTTAGAGCTTATTCTACAATACATATCACAAATAATTATTTGATCATTTATTTCATATTTATTATTTGGTTAACTATGAGTCATCATCATCACCTCAGGTCCACTGCTGGACATCCCTCATATAATAAAAAAGGCCTTCTTATGACACCATAAAGTACAGTCCTGATCCACCTGCATGTTATACAACATTGTTGTCACTCTATCCAGAAGTCAGCTATCCTTCATTCTGTTTGCTGGTGTGAGGCTGCTACTTTATAACCTTCTTCCCCATCTCTTGTCAGTTTGTCAAGCTATATGGATATGAATTAAATGCATTATATATAATAACTATAAAATTTTTATGATTTTTAGGGGAGGTTATATTATTCGTCCTAGAGCTGTTGAGTTTTGGCAAGGACAAAAAAGATCGCCTGCATGATAGAATTAAATTTAGGAAACCATTAACTGAAGAAGTACCAGATGGGAAACTTCTCCATAAGGGAGAAGATGGTTGGGTGTATGAAAGATTATCACCTTAAAAAACCAATTTGGGATATCAGTATTATTTATTTGTATATATTTGTTAAATTTTAAAATAATTCATGGGTTTAGAAAAAAATGATCACAAATAAGCCTTTCATATTTATTCTACTTATTAAAAAATTATACGGACAAATAAATAATTAAATTACAGAGTGATGGATTGTTAAATAAATTGCATATGTATTACATAATTATTCTTTTTATTTTTAAGATTTCTCTCTGTACACCACCTGAACTTTTCCATACAACTTCACTATTTAATAAACCAGTCCTTTCCACATGTGCTTCAAATTGCCTCATTCCACCACCAACACCAAAATAACATGTTTTAGCTGCTACATAAATAATTCCTTGCTTACTTAACCTTTTTAAAAATAATGAAACAAGTTTGTCATAGTTTTTCTCATTGTAAATAGTTTCTGATGAAACAATAATGTCATACACTTTACAGTCATCCAGTTTCTCATTAAAAGATTCCCAATCTCCTGAATAAAATTTACATTTTTTTATTTCATTTTCTCTTAACTCTTCTTCAATATTAAGAAGTACACTAGGTATTGTTGCACACTCAATTATTTCCTTATTCTGTAATTTAAAATATATCACTGTAAATGTTATAAAAATAGGGCTTGTGATTTGGATGAAAATGTCTACCTATATCAGCTTTATTGTTATATATAGGAATAAAGTAGCTGAAATATTATTATGGAACCAGAAAGAGTACAGAATATGTATAGTTTGACTGCAGCTGTGTAATATGGTAAGTGAAAAGAACCGGATACAATTTTTATTGGTATTGAAACATTCCATTTTAGTTCTCAGGTGTAACCCTCTCGAAACATGGTAAGGAAATATATGTTCTATATGGTAAGGAAATATAATAATATGTAATAATATGTTCTTGAATGGAATGGTAACCTCACAACCTTTGAACTGATGAAATATACAGAAAGTTGACGAAAGCAGGTAAATAAAAATAACTTTGTTCTAATTTACAGTGTAGTGTTCAACATAATTAAAGATTGGTTGCGCTCTTACTCCACAAAGATAATGACATTTACAAGTGGGTCTCAGTGATAGAATATGAAAGCCCATTACTATACTACGTAATTAAATCAGTTAGAATTGCTCAAATCACAAGTGATGTTTAGCGATTGTTTATCTAGCAGTATTTGCTTGGGTCTATAATATCTTAATCTTTTGAAACCAAATGAGCAATACCATTGGTGCAGAGGCTCAGAGTGATTTCTGAACAAAACCTTTTTGAAGCTGTCGGGCAAGAATAATGTGATACACCACAAACCCTTTCAGCCAGTAGAGAGCCAGTGATGGAGGCAATACCTGCAAACTGACTCTCCACAACTTCAGTTCAAGGGTCCTCGGTGTGGTTTACAAGCTCTGAATAAAGGCTAAAGTTTAGGCTTGATGTGGTGTAGGGCTGTACCATATACCATTGGTTGCTCCAAAGATTTGTAGATCATCTTCTGGCTACTCAACCATGTGTACCTTGTTAACTCTTATAAAGTAAGGAATCGACATATATGCAATAAATGAAACCACAAGTAATACCAGTCCATAGAAGTGTAGTAAAATTAAATATTAATTTAAAAACCGTAAATAAAAAAAATTGAAATTTTCAAACAAAATAAATATCTACATAAATTCAGTAAAAATAAGCACTCTGTTTAGAAAATCTACCTTGACCGCTTGAAAGAGTGGCAACATTGCACGCGGTCGGCATGGCGGCCGGCAGCGGCCTAAACTTTTCACTAAACTGTTTATTTTTACCGCCACTTTTTTATTTCGCGATAACGGAACTGAACGAAATAAATATTATTGCACATTAGTTAAATTTTTAAATTTTCATAATGTTCGCCATGTTCCAAGCCTGCTAAACAAATTTCGTTCAGGATCCAGAGCCAGGGCTGTTAATTTGTCAAAGGAAGCGACAATATGATTTCGCAGTTCATCTTCAGTTTCGGAGATCTTTGAGCACACTTCATACTATTTTAATATTATAAATGCGAAAGTGTGTTTTTTTGTTTGTCCTTCTTTCATGTCGCAACAGAGCGTCGGCATGGGACGAATTTTGGTATGGGGACAGTAGTTCGGACATGTAGTTCGGTAGAGTGACATAGGCTACTTTTTTCCGCGGAAAAACATCTCATTCCCGTGGGAAAATCGAATATGTTGCACAAGTTTGTCCTTCTTTCACGTAGCAACAGAGCGTCGGCATGGCATGATTTTCTGTATGGGGATAGTTCGGTGGCTGTAGAGTGACATAGGCTACTTTTTTCAGCGGAAAAACATATAATTCCCGTGGGAAAATCGAATATGTTGCAAAATTAAATTCAGCTAGGTGGCGCCACCGTGATTCTACAAGACGGACGACGGTACGATGGACGAACACAGAAGGTCAGAATATCTGGATTATTATGTCTTTTTACCAAAATTAAGATAAAAAATGTATGGATCTGTATTTTTCCACGCAGGACCGGGAAGAGAGCGATAAAAAACATAAAATTCACCAGCTGATTTTCTTCAAACGTTTTGGTGCATTGTAATTCACAGAATAGGCGATAACCTCGCAGACGATATTAAGTATCCGTTGATGCTCTGCCTACCCCGCAAGGGTTACAGGCGTGATTATAAGTATGGATCAGAAATACTATCACCACCTGTCACGCTTTCACCCTTAAGAGTTTTTATTAACTAACGTATACACATAGTTTAAATTGATTCCGCTAGATGTCGTTACTAGGTTTTTAAAACGCGGTAACAAAATGTTTCCTGACATGTACTTAACTCCCGCCGTTGAGCCGCGCGTCAACTTATAGTGCATACGGTACCTATACGCTTAAATTGTTTCTATTTCGTAGTTTATTCGACTACCTGCTTTCGATTTCGGTTGTTTGTTATTTGCTTTGTGATTTGGTTAAGGTTGAATGGATTTATATTGGCTTTCATTTTCGGATTTGTGTATTTTCTTGGATCGGTTTTGTTGATTTGGTTGGTATTCCTTTATACATACCGTGAAACCTTACAACTTTGCCCTTGGGGGACAACTTTGCCCAAACACGAAAATTAACTAAAACTACCGATAGAAATTTAATTTTAACACGAGGCAACTTTGTATGGCACCTAGAGTAAACTAGAACATATGTTTCGCAACACTGACTACTACAACCGCAGCTAACTACATTCAGTCATCTGTCAGCAACCTTCAAAGTGACAGTGTCGAAGGTGGTGCAAAAACATTGTTGCAGTTTTGCATCCCGCATTGCCACGAAACGCTGCGCAGGTAAGATTCATTATTATTTACGTTTAGGGCATTAATTGTTGCTGCTTTTAATCATGGTCGTTTTCTTACAACTGTCTTAGTTAGCGAGAAAATTGTGTGGGCAATGTTGTAAGCAATTATATAGACTGAGGTCGACAACATTGCCCAGCTCAAAAATGTTAATAGGGTTGACACTATTGAAAAAAAAGGAAACATGTACCTAGGCATAATAAATAAAAACCATATATAATAAATTGAAAATATATAGGTATACTTAATAAAATAAATAAATGTATATAGTACATCAAAAAAAAAAAACAATATAATACTAAACTATAATACTACCTATATAATATAACTACCATTCACTGAGAACTAAACTACTTTTATATATATTTTAAATATAATAAATAGGTATATATATTTGTCGGGATTTTTTGTCAGAAACCGCTAGATTCCCAAAAGAGAGAGCTTAAATATTCTCAGTTTCAGGCTAAAGTTTTTTAATAAGATTTATGCGTCATTTCGTTTGCAAAAAAAATTTTAAGTCTAAAAGAGAATTACTATTTTAGACGTTAAAGATCGCAGACAAAAATGAACGACAAAATGGATTGGTACGCATAATAGGTGAACCACGTACATCAGTGGTAACAAAATCGGTATAAGCTGGCCTCGTATTATATTAAATAAGTATCGTCGGCGTCTACTTTTCCTTACCTCAACTATCGGGGTTAATTTCTGAGATAATTTTCTAAAAGTACTTACCTAGTACTATTCTATTTATTTGCAGGATGGTGAAACCTAAAAAGCAAAGCCGAAGACGCCTCGGTGCCAGGTATTACAAAAATTATACTGATGAGATGTTAGATCTCGCAGCTTGGTATACCGAGACGGACCCTTCTGTAGAAAGTTCAAGAGCTGCACCAAAAAAATAGAAGCTCCAACGCGACTTACTGAGGAAGAAGAGAAAAATATAGTAAAAGTGGCAGTTGCAACTGGCGATTTTGCTTGTCCATTATCAAAACTTGACTTGCGAATAATCATATATGAATATTTTAAAAAAATGGGTGTGAGGCAATTTTTCATGGAAATCAACCAGAAGAACAATGGATTTCGAGTTTTCTTAAAGCGATATGCTTCAGAACTAACAGTAGGATTTTGCTGAAAAAAGTTTTGAAGAATTTTTAGATTATTTCAAAAATTTTGAAGAAAGTATGACAGACGTTCCCCTGTCAAACATATTAAACTTAGATGAAACAAATTTAAGTGATGATCCTGGATCATCGAAATGCATTTTTCGTAGAGGGGTACCCTGAAAGGGTATTAAATTCAACGAAAGGAGCCATTTCATTGATGTTTTCGGCAAGCGTAGACGGAACGAACCTACCACCATATGTTGTGTATAAATCAGAAAATCTTTATTCAGAATGGATAAGAGGCGGTCCACGAGGCGCAAGATATAACCGCACTAAATCTGGGTGGTTCGATTTGTCCACTTTTGAAGACTACTTCAAGACAATAGTTTTAAAATGGGCGGAAGGTTTGCCGGGAAAAAGGTGGTCATATGTGATAACCTGTCAAATCATCTAAATGTGGACATTATTAAACTTTGCGAAGAACATAACATATCTTTTGTTTTCATTCCTGCAAACTCCACGCATCTTACTCAGCCCTTAGACGTTGCTTTCTTTGCTCCGCTTAAGAAAACTTGGCGGAAAATTTTGCTGCAGTACAAAATGGAAAATCCCAATCAAACATCTTTAAACAAAAATCACTTCCCGAACTTGTTGACGTCTTTGATTAACGCAAAAGACTTTACCAGAACCAAAAGTGGATTCAGAGCTGCCGGAATTTGTCCTTTAAATCCACGTGAAGTGCTCAAACGGCTGCCGGAATATGCTGAAGAACTTGGAAATTACACAGTTGATAGCGTCTTATTAAATTACTTGCAAAAGTGCAGACAACCGAAACCAATAAACGTAAAACGCAATAAAGTTTCAGTAGATCCTGGAAAGTCTGTTTCAATAGGCGATTTCGATTTGTTTAGTTGTTCAAATCAAGAAGTTACAGAATCTCAGAAATCTAAAAAAAACAATGGAGTTGCATCAAAGAAATCAAAAACGACAAAAAAAGACTTCTATTACATATCAAGGTGATCCAAAAAATAATGATCCCGTATTTGACCTTTTCTTAGACAATACAGCTATTGGACAGCCAATAAACCAAGAAGAAGATATTTTGAATGATAGCAATATACTTTTAAACCTGTCATGTAACTTTGAGAATATTGATAAACTTGAGGTATCGGACACCAAAAAGGGTGAAACTGTAACAAAGTGTATCTTATATGAAAAAACTGTGATAGTAGACACTAATAACTTTGATGAAATTAATAAAATTAATGATGGACTAGTAAACAATGAAAACGAAGTCGAAACAAGTTGCACTTTGGATAAAAATGGTAAGATAATAGCCACCAATGACAGTGACGATATATTCAATGATAACGTCGATAAATTTACTGTCGAGCCTGAAGACCAAGAGCAAGAGAATGTATCAAGATACATTCTAAATGAGAAAAACTGGAGTTTTTCAATATACAATTTCTCGAGTGGAGCAAGTTATAAACAACATACCAGTGTTACGAGATAAAATAAAGTTAACCTCATCTAAAGGCATGTATATTGAAACTGTGACAGGACCTAAAAACAAGAACATTTAAAAACGACGGCAAGATGGCATCTGACAACATTTACCCTAACATTGTAAATATTTTACCACGTTGTAGCACATCTGAGGATAGTAGCACACAACAAATTATAGACTTAAATGAGAAGAGAGAAGAATTAAATGCAAACAACTTAAATATAAAAAAGTACAAAAATACTAAATACAACGAAAAGTTACAAGACTCAAAACAAAATATTTTAACCGAAATAAATACTTCTACTAATGAAACTAAAGTTAATTTGGAGACTGACAAAAATACTGGCAAAGAAAACAAAACTTTTAGACATACTCATTTAAATAACGAAATAAGCAAATGTGCAGATAGGAAAGTAAACAGCAATCGAAAGTCCGAAAAAAAAAACTAATAAACCAAAGAAAAAAACAAAAATCAACAAATCAACCATTGAACGAATGATAAAACCAGCCTGGAAAACATATAAGAGAAATATAAGTGAAACAAGTAATAGTGATATCAACATTAGTATTCACATTAAATCAGATATCTGTGACATAGAATCTGATAAGCCCGACAAAGACATTCAAAGTTTAAATACAAAAAAGCCTAAAACACAGTCAATGAAAGATAATAAAACAAAAATAGCAGCGGAAACAGAAAAACCTTCATCGAGCTACGACGACCATTTAAGTGAAACTTGTTCTAAGGTCAATTATGCTGTTGGGGATATTATATTAATCAGATACTTTTTTAAGAAAAAAGTTGATTATTCTGTCGGTGAAATCATAGCAAAAGTAGGAAATGGTAAAGTAAATGTATAATTTTTCAGACGAACAGGTAGAAACGACAATACTAAGTTTATAAAAACCAAAAAACAAGAAGTAGAAATAATTCAGTGTAAGAATATTGTCAAAACCGTGAACTTACTTACAATTAATACCAATGAAACAGAGTTTGTTCTAGATGATGATGATGACTACTTATATTTTGATTATTAGATATCACTTAATTTATCACAATTTAATGTAGGTAGGTGAAAGTAAAAGGTTGAAACCTTATTTTTAAATATTTTATCACGTACACCTAAAATTTATTTACAATAGGTACAACAATAATGATTTCTTATATTTACGCGAACACTACACATTGAAATAATACTAGTTTTTACGGAATTTATCGCGTATATTTAACTTTTTAAATACCCGACGTTTCGAGAGCTTTACAGCACCCATGCTCACGGGAAGGACTGAGATGTTCAACGTCCAGCTGTCATAGTTAACCGCGGTTACCATAGATTAAAATTTAACTTTTGTTCCAATCTACACAGTATGAACTTATGGTATCATGAAGTCTTGCAGTTGTATGCTTGTGTTGGGATTTAATTTTATTTATTATAGGATCCCAAGCAGATGGTAGCACCCAGCCATCTTCTCTATTGAAATTAGGATGTTTTTTGATTTCAATAGCCTCGCGAATCATCCTTGGAAGGAATCGGTGTTCTTTAGCGAGGATTTGTGGTCTATCAAATCTGATGTAGTGACGGGGGCGATCCTGTACATGTTCACAGACTGCAGACTTCCCGGAGCGTCGATTCTTCACATCAGCTATATGTTCTTTGACGCGGGTTTTAATTGATCTTTTAGTTTGTCCTATGTAGGAGAGACCACATTCACAATCAAGCTTGTACACTCCTGCATCTTGCAGAGGGACGTTACACTTGACTGATGGTAAAAACTGACCAATCTTCTTCGGCGGCTTGAAGTATGTTTTGATGGAAGCGCGCTTCAAGATGTAGCCAATCTTGTCAGTAAATCCTCTAACATATGGCAGTACAGCAGGTACACGCTCGACTGTGGCCGGCTTCACTCGTTCACTGTGACGTAGGCGCGGGACTCGAAGCTTGTTGTCATGCAAAACTTGCTTGACATGTTGGAGCTCGGCAGCCAGGTGTTTACTGTCACAGATCCCTCGTGCTCTCTGAAACAAAGATTTACCCACGGTAGCTAACTGTGAAGGATGGTGGTGAGAATCACCGTTTAAATATCTATCTGTATGGGTCTTTTTTCTATACACAGTATGGCTCAAGGTGTTATCAGGATTCCGAATTACTAACACATCTAGAAAAGCTAAGGAATTGTTTGCCTCTAACTCCATTGTGAACTGAAGTTTAGAATTTATAGAGTTAAGATGATCTAAAAATGCAGTTACTTTATCTAAAGGTAGAATTGTGAAAGTGTCGTCTACGTACCGCTTGTAGAATCTTGGATTTATGGGAGAAGTAAGCAGGGCTTTCTCCTTAAAGTCTTCCATGAATATGTCGGCGACAATGGGAGATACAGGTGAGCCCATCGCCACACCATCTACTTGCTTGTAGAACTCCTCCTTCCACAATAGGTAGCCAGATGTAAGGCAGTGTCTGAGTAATACTGCATATTCTACGGGCATGTTGTTTTCTTCCAGCCTTCTAGTTACAGTTGAGATGCAGTCTTCAACAGGTAAGCATGTAAACAATGACTGCACATCAAAACTGACCATAGTTTCATTGTCTGCCAGACGTAGGTCTTTAATCTCGCTGACAAAATGGTAGGAATTCTTTATGTGTGCTCTTGTATGTCCCCTGAGCGGTGAGAGTATTTTCGCTAAGTGTTGAGCCAATCTGTAAGTTGGTGAATCGATTTGGCTCACTATGAGGCGTAATGGAGCATTGCGCTTGTGTATTTTTGGTAACCCATACAACTTTGGTGATTTGGCGCACGAAAGTATTATCCATTTTACGTCCAGATTTAATTTTTCGGAGTGTTTCTTTATGAGGTCACTAGTTGTTTTTAGTGTGCTATTTGTTGGGTCGTTTTTAACCTTTTTTATAAGTACTTACATCCGACAAAAGTTCTTGTATTTTAGAATTATAATCTGACGTATCCATGACTACCGTGGCGTTTCCCTTATCTGCGCGAAGAATCATAAGTTCTGGTTTATTGCGTAGGTTCTTTAACGCTATAAATTCGTCTCTGGGAAGATTCGGTTTAGGCACTGAACATCGACGTAACATAGACGAAATGTCTTGACGTATCGCCTCCAAATCTTCTTTCCGCACATTGTTTTTAACTAAACAGTCCTCGACACTGCAGATAATTTCTTCGTATGGTAATCTGCGTGGAGTTATTGCATAATTGAGTCCTTTGGATAAAAAAAATTTGGGTATTTAAAAAGTTAAATATACGCGATAAATTCCGTAAAAACTAGTATTATTTCAAGGTACAACAATGTTGATTTCGAATATGATTTATTTTTAATTATATGCAAATGTGTATTTAGAGGATGCTCGATTTAGCATTATAATGTCAACATTGTAGATTTATACTGTTCTGGAAAACTCTTATGATTTCAAGAAGACTGAGTATTATATTAATCTGTGATTGTAGTGCCATAGTTCTAGTGCTGGAACTAAGTTCATTAGTTTATTTATTTTTTAAACTTCTCATCATAAAAATCGAAACACCCCACGAGTTTATGCTTTGAAAAGATTATCTGAAAATTTTGTATATTTAGGAATAAATAATAAATAAGTAAAAATATTTTTTAAATAAGCAGAATGAGAACATTTATTTTTATATAAAAAAATGATATTATACGTTAAAACTAATTGTTTTTGATCATCTTTAAAAACATAAACTCGTGAGGTGTATCGATTTTTCTGATGAGAAGTGTATATACTTATACCTATAATTATTAGCTAGAATCTTAATCAAAGACTGTTAGTAAGTAGTTTTTTTTTTTAAATTTGTCAATTTCAGAAGGTAATTCTTGAACTAAGCACTATAAGGATAATGTTGTAGGCTGTTATATGTTAATTTTGGTATTTTTTGTTCTAGAAGAGATATCTTGTTAATTTTTTTTTGTAGGAGGAGCGATAATCTGCCTTGGGTGCGTGAGATAAAAATTTCTGCGCTGCTTACTTTTTTTAAAACTAATACTCACGCAGGTAACTAACAGGCACGCTTACGTTAGCAGAGATCTTTTTATTTTTTATTAATATTTAATAGGTACGTTACCTACCAACTACCTATAAACATTGATTTTCTTGATTTTTGTTATTGTTTAATTCGTTGTTGTTTTTAATTTTAAAAATAAAAAAATACAATGCCTCAAAATCAATTTATTATTTTCCTTTCATCTGAGGCACAGCCCTAGCACCTCAAATCTCTTAGTATGAAAGTGTGACTAAATATGGTGATAACATTGCCCACCGCCATTAAAACTTAAAATGGACTTCTATTTATTTGAAAATGTATTGGTATTCAATATTGTCGATTTGCTAACAATATATCTTAAAATCAAAGTCATAGAGCTTATACTTGCTGTGAAATTTAGGTTGAGCAAAGATGTAAGAAAGTGGAGATAACTTTGCCCGCGTCTGTTTTTGTTTTTTTCTCATCATCTGTTGGGAATTAATTCACCTGGTTTTGACAGTTTATTTGTTGTATATAGTGTCGTTTAAAGCTTTAGCAACCATCAAAATAAAGTGGATATTTTTTTGAAAAAAGTAATAAAAACCGAAATATGTGGGCAAAGATGTAAGGTTTCACCGTATTTAGAATCTGGCTTTGATTTTGGATTTTATTTATTTAGAATCGTGAATTGGTTTTCGTTGTTTTAGGTTTTTAACAATATTTCAAAGGAATATTAATAGTATAAATAGTGTATACGGTACCTATACACTTACTTCTTCTTTCGTTGGTTATATTTATATTATATTATTATTATATATCCCCCTTTATATTATTACAAGCGAAAAGATTAGCTCGATTGCTAGAATCTTTAGAAGATGCTGAACTGAGAAGGCAAGAACAAGCAGAGCGTCAGGCTGCTTTTAGAGCATCTGAGACACCTTCTCAACGTCAGCAAAGGCGTCTTGAACAGACAGAGCGTCAGGCTGCTTTAAGAGCTTCCGAAACACCTTCTCAAAGTCAGGAAAGGCGTCTTGAACAGGCAGAGTGTCAAGCTACTTTAAGAGCTTCTGAAACATCTCAAAGTCAGCGAAGGCGTCTTGAACAGGCAGAGCGTCAAGCTACTTTAAGAGCTACTGAAGCACCTGATCAAATTCAGCAAAGGCGTCTTGAACAGGCAGAGCGTCAATCTACTTTAAGAGCTACTGAAACACCTGCTCAAAGTCAACAAAGGCTATTCGAACAAGCGGAACGTCAGGCCTCCTTAAGAGCCGCGGAAACACCTGATGAAACTCAACACAGACTCATTGAGCAAGCTGAACGCCAATCTACTATAAGGGCATCTGAAACACCAGAACAGACACAGGCGCGAAGAGATGCAAATGCACAGCTCCAAGCTGAACGTCGACAAAATGTTCAAAGAAACAATTGGTCGGTTTTTAATGACGCTGCATTCAATTATGATCCGTTGATTGATTATAAAAATCACAGGTTAGTTGTTATCGGACTGATGGACAAGGTGTGTCGACTTTGCAGCGCTTTAAAATGGAAAGATGAGACCGCAGGCATGTGCTGTTCCAATGGCAAAGTGTCTCTTCCGTTACTTGGGGAACCAGAAGAACCTTTGAAAACTCTCTTTTTGTATGATGCTAATGAGTCACGGCGATTTTTAAACAGGATCCGGAAATATAACTCACGCTTTCAAATGACGTCCTTCGGAGTTGACCGGGAAATAATAATGCCGGGATTTTCGCCTACATTTACGGTACAAAGGGCAAATTTATCATAGAATAGGTTCACTTTTTTCCAGCTGAAAACGAACAGCATAAATTTTTACAAGTATATTTTATGGGTGACGAAGAAATTGAGGTAGACCGTCGCTGCCAATTTATCCAGGGAGTTGATAGAGACACAGTGTTCAAAATTCAAAGATTCTTGCATGAACGTAACATTTTAGTCAAAACATTTAAAACTGCTTTAGAAAACCTACCTTAAGAGGATTATAAAGTCATCATTCACGCAGATCGGACCCCTCGAGGAGAGCATGAAAGGCGCTACAATGCACCTTTGATAAACGAAATAGCAGCCGTAATTAGTGGTGATCAATTTTCTTCACGAGACATTGTCTTGCGAGCACGTGATGATACGTTGCAACGGGTAGTCGATACACACAAGTTTTATGACGCTCTGCAATACCCATTCATTTATTGCAAAGGACAAGAGGGTTATCATTTTCAAATTCCACTCATAAACCCGGTCACAAAGGAGCCTACTCCGAACAAAAAAGTATCATGTATGGATTTTTATGCGTATCATATGATGTTGCGAGAAAATGATTTTAACCTCTTAGCCCGGTGTAGACAATTATATCATCAATTTTTGGTAGACATGTATGTGAAGGTAGAAAGTGAACGTTTCCGTTATATATCTTTAAATCAAAAAAAGCGCGTTGAGAATTATATACATTTACAAGATGCAGTTTCTAGCGACGCCAATGTAAACCCCAGAGATTTAGGTAAAATGGTAAATCTGCCTTCATCATTCGTTAACAGTCCCCGCTACCTACACGAGTACACACAAGACGCAATCCCACATGGAAAGAAATAACCGAGGAGCAAATGCCGGGCCAAAAAAGTACTGACAGACACGATTTAGTTGCTATTATAGTATTTAGATTAAAAGTACAAAAATTAATGTATGTAATTAACAAAGAGAAAATTTTCGGAGAGGTACAGTGCTTCATGTATTCAATTAAATGGCAAAAAAGAGGATTACCGCATGCCCACATTCTAATATGGCTTAAAGAGAAGTTGCGGCCCAGCCAAATAGACGAAATAATAAGCGCCGAGATTCCGGATCCTGAGCAAGATAAAGAATTGTATGATACCATCGTCCGAAATATGATTCACGGTCCATGTGGAGCACGAAATTCAATATCGCCATGTATTAAAGAAGGAAAATGTACAAAGAAATTCCCTAAACAGCTATTAAAAGAAACAGTGCACAATGACAATGGCTACCCTTTATACAGACGCAGAGCTGGTAAAAGAATGAAAGATGGTGGCAGGAAAGTTACAATCAAATCTCGCTCTGGAGCCAATCAAATCTCGCTTTGGAGCGTTCGAAACCTTAGATAACAGTTGGATTGTCCCGTATTTGCCTATTCTATGTAAAATGTTTAATGCGCACATTAATGTAGAAGCATGTAGCTCTGTTCACGCAATCAAGTATATCTGTAAGTACATAAATAAAGGAAATGACGAAGCAATATTTATATAACATTTATTTATATCTCAGGAGTGAAGGTGTGGCAAATCCCGTTAATGAAGTATAGACCTTTCAAGCAGGGCGTTATGTCAGCACTAACGAGGCAGCGTGGCGTCTCCTTGGCTTCCCTTTACACGAAAGGCACCCAACAGGTACTCACCTTGCTGTGCACTTAGAAAATGGAGAGCGTGTATATTTCACCGAAATAAATTTCCAAGAAAGAATTGCATCACCCCCGAAAACTACACTAACAACCTTCTTTCAACTTTGTCAAACCGACCCCTTTGCAAAAACGTTGTTATATTCTGAAGTCCCCCGCTATCATACTTTGAACACATCTAGGAAGAAGTGGAAACGCCGTATTCAAGGCGCGCCTGTTGCAAATTGGCCCGGTGTAAAGTCATCAGATGCCCTTGGTTGTGTGTATACTGTCCATGTAACTAATTTTGAATGTTTCTGTTTACGATTGCTGCTGCACCATGTTCGAGGTCCTACGGGATATAAAGACCTTAAAACTGTCAACGGTCAGGAATGCGCAACTTATAGAGAAGCATGTGACGCTCCGCATCTTTTATAAAAGGATAATCACTGGGATGAAACCATGGAGGAAGCTGTGCAGTGCCAGTCACCAGCCAAAATTAGGGATCTTTATGCAACTCTCATATCATCTTGCGGGCTATCTAATGCACATGAATTGTGGGACAAATATAAAGAGTACATGGCGGAAGACATTTTGCGAAGGTTACAGCAGACACACGCGAACATGACATACAATGAACACATTTATAATGAAGCACTTGAAAAATTGAAGATAAAGTAATGGCAATGATAGGCAAAAAATTAAGCGACTTTGGAATGATAAGCCCTCAGCGAACAACCGAAAATGAACTAAGTGATGAAATTATACGTGAAACAAACTACGATATACCAGCTTTGCAGCAGCAAGTAGCCGAATTTGTACCCCGCTTGCTTCCCGAACAAAAACGAGTTTTTGACAAAGTATTAGGACAAATTGAATCTGGAAATGGTGCACTTTTCTTTTTAGATGCCCCCGGAGGAACTGGGAAGACATTTTTGTTAAATTTATTATTAGCGCAAGTACGTAAAGATAAAAACATTGCTGTGGCCGTAGCTTCCTCCGGTATAGCCGCCACGCTGCTAAGCAAGGGCCGCACTGCACATTCTGTTTTAAAACTCCCTCTAAATCTAGCCCAGGGAGAATCGCCGATCTGCAACTTTAGCAAAAATAGTGCACGAGGTATAATGCTACGACAATGCAAACTTTTAGTGTGGGACGAAAGTACAATGTCGCATAAAAAAAATCTGTAGAAGTACTAAATCGAACGCTCCGGGATTTGCGCAGCAATACCGATGTAATGGGAGGAATGGTGGTTTTACTGGCTGGTGACTTTCGCCAAACTTTACCTGTCATTCAAAAGGGCACACCTGCAGATGAAATTAATGCATGCCTCAAGTCGTCTATTTTATGGAACAAGGTGACAAAATTCAGTTTAACTACGAATATGAGAGTGCATTTGTATAATGATATCAATGCTGGAAACTATGCTGACACACTATTAAAAATTGGCGATGGGCGGTTGGAAACGGATGCTGAGGGCGGCGTTAAATTGACGAGAGATTTTTGTAATTTAGAAAAGCGTCATTCCGAATTAATTGCGAGCGTTTATTCAGATTTAACGAACAACATGCATGAAGACAAATGGTTATGTGAAAGGGCGATTCTTGCACCAAAAAATGAGAGCGTTGACAAAATATATTAAGCGAAGTAGCAGGAGAAATAACAGAGTATTTTTCAGTAGACACAGTTATGGACACAGAACAGAGCACTTCATATCCCGCAGAGTTTCTAAATTCTCTAGAGTTGTCAGGTGTGCCCTCACATAAGCTTCAATTAAAATTAGGCGTCCCAGTCATGCTAATGTGAAATTTAGATGCTCCTCGGTTATGTAACGGGACAAGGCTGCGTGTGACACATCTTGGACGGAACATAATCGGCGCTACAATTTTGACAGGCGTAGGAAAAGGTGAAAATATTATTATACCACGGATCCCTATAATTCCCACAGATCTTCCTTTTCAATTCAAAAGGTTGCAGTTCCCTATTAAGCTCAGTTTTGCAACGACAATTAATAAAGTGCAAGGGCAACCGTTACAGGTAGCGGAGGTCAACTTAGAAAAACCGTGCTTCTCTCATGGTCAGCTGTATGTAGCATGTTCGCATGTGTCAAATGCCCAGAACCTCCACATTCTTTCCCAGAATGGAAAAACATATAACATTGTGTACAGTAGCGTCTTAAAATAGTGTTCAGTTAGTTTTTTTTTTCCAAAATTCCCATAATCAATTAATCAGAATTCCCACAGATCTTCCCTTTCAATTCAAAATTTCCTGTTTAGCTCAGTTTATTTTCAATTCCAAATGCTGCACCTCCGACGGACCTATTAAGCTCAGTTTCCTTTTAACTCAAAAGGCTGCATCTCTGACGGATATTTTATTTGGCTCAGTTTCCTCTCAATTCAGAAAACTGCATCTCTGACGAATCAATTTAGTTCAGTTTCTTTTCAAAAGTCTGCATCCCTGACGGATAATTATGTTCAGTTTCCTTTAATTAAAAAAAATATCCCATTTCTATTTGGGATAAACAGGCTATTTTCATGCTTTCCTATACGCTGCATTTCAAAACATTTAAATAGACTGACGAATCAATTTTGCTCAGTTTCCTTTTAATGGCTGCATCTCTGACAAATCTATAAAACTCAGTTTTCTTTCAATTCAAAAAGCAATGGATAGTTCATTTCCCAGTGACCATGCGGGCAAAGCCGCGGGTAACATCTAGTTTTTAATAAAGCCCCATAAAAAGAAGTCTAGAGGAGTGAGGTCGGGCGACCACACCTTGCGCCCTCCTTTCTGCCAAGGAGGGTCACGTCCGTATACAGCTTAGAGATCTCTAGTTAGACCGTTAAGCCAGTCCCTAAAAGATGGGGTTTAGTGGGTAAAAGTCTCCACATAACCACGCAGCCGGCTGCGTGGTATACTATGAGCATTCCTCACCTCCCTCTCCCACTTTCCGGAGGGTTGCCCATATTTGCTACGGGCGCAAAAAAAAAAGCAACCACACTGGCCACCTAAAAACACGCATACACACAAGAATCAAGTAGTGTCAATATCACAGTAAAAATAATAAAAATAAACTTTAAAACTCATTACACACACACATACACAAAGTCAATTAGCTAATAAGTGTCCATTTCACCATAAGAAAATTGTTTAACTATTTATATTTATCTTACTTAAAATAAATCACTTGAAGCAATGCGCTCAAGAAGTGAACACTATCCTGGAAGATTTGCGGTGAACTGAAAGCGAAACTTCCAACTATCTATATATAGCAGCTATTCTCTGCTTCAGGTCATCTATGCGCTCATATGTAAAAGTAAATGAAAGGGTGTATGGAAAGGAGTTATCAGTTTACAATCAATTACACTTACGTAATCTTGGAAAGTTACAAATGATCCATTTAGTAATGCATATATGCCTAAAATACCAACTCCACATCCTAAATCTAATACTTGTGCTTGATGAAAGTTTATAGAACCACGATGCTCTACCAAATAAGTTATTAAGTCACTTGTACATTCCCATACCTTAAGACCACCTAAAACAAAGATTTATATTATTTGGTATTGTAATTAAAAGCACATGTCAACAAAAAAGCAGTGAGATATTATACCTTCATATTTGCCAGCTACTAAGTCACTGTGCTCTTTCTCAGCCAAATCTAATGCAGTTAATGGACACTCTCCACTCATAAATATTTTATCTGAATTATTTACATGCCCAATTTCAACTTCATTGCATGTAAACATTTTGGCATGAACAACAACATTATCTAACTCTTTTAATTGCTTATTAGGTATTATCTCTTCACTTTCATACCATTTAATTTCTTCATTTTCCTCTAAAAATAATCATTACAATTAATATTCAGTCTTTAATTCTATCACTTTTAGTTGTCTATGACAGCAGTACTAGGCAAGTGGTAAGATCTAGGTTTAAAAAAGCTAGTTGTGGTGATACTACCAAAGAGTACACTTTCTTGTCCAATACAGTCACAGCTTTTTATTATTCTTAATAAGTTCTCCACGAGTCAAAGGTAGATTGCCATCTGGATTTTCAGTCTCTTACCTTATTTAATAAAGTAACTAATTCCTTGTTTGTTTGAAGTTAATTCTGAGTAGCTATGAGGTACAGTAACCACATACCATTAGGTAGCATTTAGCTTGTAGCTTTATTATTAAAATTAGTCTAAATAACTACATAAACACTAAAGGTTTTCATTAAACAAAATTTTAACTTATTCTCTTTTAAGAAGATTCTATACATAGCTAACAAGAGCTGATCCCCTCTCTGTACTAGGATATATTATGTTTCATTGCTATGTGGCGATGGTTTTGCTAATAAACAATATTTTATTCATATATATTTATTTTTAATTTTATATATTAAATATTCCTCTGAGAACCACCATAAAATTTATTGCTTTCATTTAATGATTTTTTTTAATTTAAAATAAGTAATAAATAAAATACGATTATCGTATGAATACACTTCCTAAAAAATAATCTTCTGTATTCCATTTAAAAAAGGGTTATATTTATTAAACTTCAAGTTAATATAACTTGAGTTTATAATTTAACTTTCAAGAACTTTATAGAATATAATAATTACCACATAGTTTCTAAAGTCAGGGCTTTAATTCTTCTGTATACTGTCTAAAGTACTGTATACTTTAAATTTTGCCGTTATTAACCACTCAATCCCCAAGCGGTCGCATGCGAATAACATGTTTAATTATGATGTACCTTTTTGATATTGACTATCATCATGGCCAAAAAAATTGAATCTAAATGTTGGCATCTTTGTAATTTAAATAGTTTTCTATTTTCAATCGTCGATATAATTTTCTATATAAATAAAAATGCAAAATGAATCATGAATTTGGTTATTGGATTGACAGTTGACAGCACAGAACATGTACGATATATTCTATGACAGAAACTCTTATTAGTTTGTGGACAGAACACTATTTTTTTTATTAACTGGCTTCACGGCTCTGGGTACTAGCCCTTCTGAGCCTATCATTTCTTCAGAATCTTCATTTTATATATTTTTATTCACAATATGCTGATGCGTCACATTGCGAAGTTTTTGGGAGATTTTGACGACAGCTTAACATTCATAAGGCGCCCAAGCGATCAAATTAACTTGAGGTTTATATCAACGTCAAAGCACTTGTTTCGTCGTTTTCTCTATAGTTCACACGCGCTAACACTTAATTCACAAAATCACATCACTTTTACGAATTAAAATCCACTTCAAACCATTATTCAAGCGACAGTCCGTCGTCGGCCAAGTTCCCGCCAAAACTCCGACAGAGCACTATTACTATTATTATTACTATCATGGAGGTTAGGGAACTCAATGATTACTATGGAGTGTAGAGGTAAGGAGTACAGACTATGTCATGGAGGTTAGAGAACAGGACAACGATCGCTGTAGAAAATAGTGTCGCAGAAATATGTACAAAATAAGTGAGGTGCTGCGATCGTTAAGTTGTCTCAATAATTTTAATTATTATAAATTATCAATTACTATTGATTTATTATTATTGTAATTTATATATAATATTTCACCATTTTTTAAAGTTTCTTTTTGTCAAAAATTACATCACAGACAATACTTACCGACGGCAACGCGGCTATAAATTCTACAAATTTTCAGGGACAGGCTGGCTATGTTTTAGCACGTAACGATTGTTCTCCTGTTCTCTAACCTCCATGGTGTGTGTATTAAAAATGTCCGAAGAAAACCGATAAATACGGGGTAAATTTTAAAGAACGCTCCGAAAAATATTAGTGGGATGGACGATTTTTTCGAGGTTATATTTACTAAATAAAATTATTTAAGATTTTAGAGCTACTGAGCAGTTTAGCAGCACACTTCACACCGTCGTAGGCGTGTGAAATTCTTTACGGAACTGACTCACTGATTCGAATCACTAACTAACAGCGCTCGGCGCTCTCGTTCAATGTCGCTGTCATCATCCAGGGGTTCAGTTACAATATGTCCGAGGTACCTAAACTCAACCACTTGTCTCAGAGCCATGCCACATAGCTGGATACGTGGTTTGTTTTTACCTCTGAAGACAATAAATTCACTCTTTTTTGGATTGTAGCTGAGCCCAGTCGCCTCGGCTTATTCTTCACAAATTCTTAACAGTTTATGAATCACGCCGATTGAGGGGCTCAACAGAACCATGTCGTTTGCGTAACTAAAGTTATTCATCGACACACCGTCTATTAAGCAACCGACACCTGCTCTGCTGAACCTCTCAATCAGTCTACATAAAGATTAAGCAGCCTGGGTGACGTCGGCCCTCCCTGCCTCACTCCACACTCTAGTTTATAGGGGTCACTTAAGGCGCTAGCCCATCTAACTGTGTTAGTCTGCTTACCATACCAATATTCCAGCAGTGAAACCAACTCTGGTCTTAAGCTACTTTCCCGTCTTAGTTTTCGCCATAGGATTCTGTAAGACACATGGTCGAAGGCTTTAGATAAATCCAGGAAACACGCATACACCAGAGTCTTTCTGTCCGTTTAGTACCGCACAGTCAGCTTGAGACACAGTATTGTGCTCTCCGTTAACAGTTCAGGTCTAAACCCGAACTATGCATTATGTAACTTAACTGCCTTACTTAACTGTGTATCAAGCAGACTATCCAGAACTTTACTCGAGATGGTCGCTAAGGATATCGGCCTGTAGTTGGTTTCATCCGCTGTATAGCCTGTCCTATTCTTAAGGATTGGCACAACCACTGTCCTCATCATTGTATCAGGTAAGTAACCATGTCCAACACATAGGTTGTAGAGCAACTTGAGGACTCTGTTGAAGGTACTCACCCGCATATCTAAGGTGTTCAACGCTGAGGGCATGGTGACCTGGTGATTTCCCACGCTTCGTATTGTTTATATCTGATTTAACTTCAGCGAATGTGAAGTGCAGCAGGCTACCTCTCATAATCACACTGTCCCCTGCGTCATGATCATTTACCATATAACTAGCCCTGCACGGTTCAACCTTGAACTGCGACATGAACAGGTTCGCTATATTCCGACACCCACTCATGTCCCCCACTTGAGCCTCAGCTCTGAACAGACTGAGTCCAAGGTCGAGTCTCTCAAGACTCGACCTTGGACTCAGTCTGTTCGTATGCTGCCAGAATTTACCAAATTGCTTAGCCTCACACGAAGATGCCAGAATATCCATTTTAATTTGTTCTTCAGTATCCTGGCACCACTTGAGTTTGCTTTTAAAACGTGACTCTTTCATATCCTCGTATGCTGCCCCACGCGTTGGCTTTCCAACACATACCCATAACTGAAGAAAAAGACGAGCTCTGGCATGAACCGGCCTCACATGCCTATTTTATCCCACTATCTGTCGCGTTTTGTTACGCTGTACACTCTTGTGACTATAAATTGCAGCATCCTGCAATATACCTGTAATATTCTCGTATAATTTACTTATGATTAATTTATGTTCAGACTTATCACAGAATTTATCATAACAATTATTTAACTCTACAGGAAAATCTGCTAATCTTAATCTATTATTACAATACACTGAATATAGGTTAATCTGTTGACTATCCCTGTGCCCCCAAATTACCCTATTTATAGTTTTAGACTAGATGGGCTGGACCTGCGAGAAACCTAAACTAATTTTACAGTCCATTTTCAAGAGATAGAGATCAGACCACGTCACATCGTTTCTTACGTGTATGCTTTCAATATATTTCTTAGCCATACTCGTTACGAGGCAATGGTCCGACCATCGTGAGCAGCCGTGAGCATCACTGGTGTGTGTGTACTCATTCGATTTTTTTGACATTATTTCATAGTCAGCACATACCCACGTCTGCTCATTGCAAATACTAAGCATTTCATAAAAAAATAGCTCCCCGGGTGTGCGTTAAAGTCGCCTAACATAAAACTATACTAATATCACATTCCTCGATAATTGCGTTAATTTCACTTAGGCACTCTGTGAATTCTTTTTTTTTTGTTACTTTTTTTACCTTTGAAAAAATTGCACTTCCAACTTCGATGATCTACCGTGAAATATGTACTGACGTAAACGGGCAAATAATTTGGAATAATTACTCCATTTATCGCAGATTCAGAAAAGGTTCAATACTTACATTAATTATTTAAAAAAACGTAGAAATTACCATTATTATCATTAAGAGTAGCGCTCTCAGCCTGAAGCTGTACTGTAATGTTGTTCAGTCTTTGTGTTTTTTCAGCATAGATAGGATTCAAAATACTCATACGATCGTCATATATTTTCTGCGTCGCTCCCAATTTTATAAAACATTTTAAAAAAATTGAAAATTGGGAGGTTGGAATTAGTTGTCATCTCATGAAAAGAGGTATTATCAATTGCAGTGGTGAATAATATTTGAGTTAAAATATCAAAAAAACATGTGTTCAATGCTATAAATCTCATTACTTTAAATTTAGCCGGACCAGTTTGATTGCCGTTACGAAGCAGAAAATCCTGGCTTTTTTGGTTACTGTCGGTTTTTTTATACCGAGCGCTGTCGGTCCGGAGATTGCCCCATACAACATATTGATGTTAGCTCGCAGATTTGCACGTAGTTACGACACAAGTCAAGTTAACTTTGTTCAAGGCGTATTGCCAATCCTTTTACACGTGCAATTTGTGTTGTGTGTTGAGGAGGCCTCGACACTGCAGTGCGTCAGCAATGTTTGCGGATGCTCGTTTGGATGACTTGTACGCGATCATGCGCAAGCGTGCTGCGTCCATGATGCGCCGGCTATTGAGAAGCTCCAACACCCTTCTCAGCACATTGGCTGTGAAGCTGGATAGCCCTCTCTGGAGAACTTGGAATAGTGCACACACCAGCACCAGGATAACCCGATAACCCTACTTGGGTTTCGCTTTTACGTTTATGTGAGGCTGGGTGTAGGTTAAGTTACTCATCATCATCATTCATCAATACAGCCCTTCACAGGTCCACTGCTGAACATAGGCCTCCCACTAGGAATGCCACAAAGCACGGTCCTGAGCCACCTTCATCCATCGATTTTCTGTATGTCTTACCAGGTCAGCACTCCATCTTGTGGGGGTCGCTTTACACTATGACTACCGGTACGAGGCTGCCACTCGAGAACCTTTTATTCGTCATCGGTTATCGGTTCTTCAGGCTATATGGCCGGCCCATTGCCACTTCAGCTTACTAATCCGTTGGGCTATGTCGGTCACTCTGGTTTTACTGCGGATATCCTCATTTCTGAGTTTATCACGCAGAGAAACTCTGAGCATAGCCCTCTCCATAACTCGTTGAGCGACTTTGAGCGTCCTCATGCGGCCAGCAGTGAAGGACCACGTCTCAGATCCGTAAGTCAACACTGGCAACACGCACTGGTTGTACAATCTAGTTTTCAGAGTTTGAGGTACATCTGGCGAGAAGATGTGTCGTAATCTCCCGAACGCTGCCCAGCCGAGTTGAATCCGTCGATTGACCTCTCGGTCGAAGTTGGACTTACCTAGTCAGACTATTTGTCCCAGGTAAACGTACTCATCAACAACTTCGAGCACCGTGCTCCCAACAACTACTGGCATAGGTGTGACATGGATATTAAACATGATGTTTGTTTTGTCCATGTTCATCTTAAGACTTATCCGTTAGGAGATACCATTGAGGTCATTGAGCATAGTGCTTAGGTTCTCCAGCGATTCTGCCATAAGGACTATTACGTCGGCAAATCGAAGGTGAGTGATGTACTCGCCATTGATGTTAATACCGTATCCTTTCCAGTCCAGTAGCTTGGAAACGTCTTCCAATGCAGCGGTGAAGAGTTTCGGGGAAAGAACGTCACCCTGTCTTACACCTCTCTGCTTGGATTTGAGTTGGATAGGTTTCAAACTCTGGTTCTGTACTCGGATAGCCATCGTAGCCTTAATGTACAAACACTTCAGCGCTTCGATATACCGACAGTCAACTTGGCACCACTGATGGGATGGTAGCACCGCCCAAATTTCGACGGAATCAAAAGCTTTCTCGTAGTCCACATACGCCAGGCAAAGTGGCAGATTGTACTCTTCGGTCTTCTGTATAAACTGCCGCAGGGTATGTATGTGGTCTATGGTACTAAAGCCTTTTCGGAAACCGGCTTGTTCGGAAGGCTGGAAGTCGTCAAGTCTGCGTGCGAGACGATTCGTAATGACTCTCGAAAACAGCACGTAGATGCGGCTCAGAAGGGAAATCGGTCTGTAGTTCTTCAAGAGACCGTTGTCGCCTTTAAACTGTAGAACAAAACCACCGCACTTCTGCTCCACGCCTCCGGAGTAGTGCTACCATGGAGGACGGAATTGAAGAGTTTCTGAAGGACTTTAAGTACCAGTGTTCCACCCGCTTTCAGAAGCTCCGCTGTAATTCCATCCTCGCCTGAGGCCCTGCTGTTATTAAGGTACTGGAGAGCCCTTCTAATCTCGCTCAGACTGACGTCCGGGTTATCATCGGAATAGTGTCGGATAAAACTTGCTCTTGGATCGTTACTTACACTTGCGTGTGGCTCCAACGATAATGTGTACAGCTGCCCATAGAACCTCTCAAAATCTCAGGTGTCCCGGAAACGATGCTGCCACACTCAGTCTTCAGCTTTGACAGTTGGCTCTTTCTAGAAGACAGATCTCTAGCAAAAACTTTGGAGCCCTGGTTCCGCTCGATCGCTTCTTTAATACGAGCAGTATTAAAGTTGTGTAAGTCTCGCCGCATGCATTTGGAGATCTGTCTGTTCAGTTGCCTGTATGATGTCAAATCTGTTGACGATTGCAGCCTCATCTCCTGTCTAACTGCCATGAGATTAAGAGTGTGATCGGAGAGTTTTTGTGTTCTTCTGCGGCGGATCTTGCAGAACTTAGCTCCGACCGCATGGACAGTTTCCACGAGCTTGTCATTCATATCGTCCACTGCATTGCAATCTTCTAGGCACTGAAAGCGGTTGCGTAACTCGAACTGAAAGGTTTCGGGGTTCTGGATTAGAGAACCAGGGGGACGGAGCGTTGACTTCATTAGACGAGACCTCTCCAACTTAACGTTTAGGTTCAATGTGCCTCTAACCATTCGGTGATCGCTGCCAGTTTTCACCCTTGCGATCACTGAGACATCACTGAACAGTTGGCGTCTGGTCGTCATAATGAAGTCAATCTCATTTTTTGCCGAACCTTCGGGGCTCGACCAGGTCCACTTTCTGTGGGGCCGCTTCTGGAAGAAAGAGTTCATCATAAAAAGTGACTCTTTCTCCATGAATTCGGCCAAATTTTCCTACCTTCAGCTCACCGTTCTTTCTTGTGCCCAGTTTTGCGTTGAAGTCTCCCATTAACACCGTATACTGAGTTTTGGAGGAATGCATGGCTCTAGAAATATCCTCATACATTTCCTCCACCTCCTCATCGGTATGTTCCGATGTTGGCGCGTAAACCTGTACGAACTTCAGCGAATACCATTTGGTGATTCTGAGTATAAGGTACGCAACCCTCGTCGATACACTCCCAATCTTTAAAACGTTGTTAACGAGAGACTTGTGGATGATAAATCCAACACCTCCTTGGGACAGATGGTCGCCCTCCCGGTGATAGAACAAGTTGCCGGATTCGAGAATCACCGTGTCCTCCCCCTCTCTTCCAGTTTAAATTTATGTACATGTTCAAAATGTGATCATGTGCATAAATTTAAACTTATAATAATTTTAATTTAGGTATAATGAAATAAAATACAGACATATTTGTTAACTTTTTATGTTTATATTTTTGTTTATATTTTGCAAGTGCTTTTTTTGTTATTGGCGGAAAATTCTTCCCATCTAGGCGCAAAACATCAGTTCCTTTTAAAATTTTATTGATTCCATTACACCAGTTGTAAACTGCGAGTCTGGTGGTTTAGTCTAGAAAATATTCTATAGATGAGTGCTCTTGGCAGGATAAGAAGTCAAATGAATAATTGGATAGAATTTTTTCTTTAATACTTTTACTAATATTATCCTTTTGCGGATTTAGCTCTAAATATTTACTTGACTCCTCAAAACTTAAGCCTAAAATCCTCACTGCATGTTCAGCAGGATGTCATTTTTTTTTCTTTATTGCCTCATATTCCCTTATTGAAACCCATGTATGCATTTGTTCTTTCTTTTTAACCGTAAAATTTGCCTTGCAGAGGCTGCAGTTATTAGTTTTTTTAAAACTTTTCTAATGACCCATCCTGCTGTATATGCCTGAGAATAGACATTCAGACTTTCTTGACGAGCAGCCATTTGAATATTTTCTAGCCGACAATTAAAATTAATATTGCTTGTCTCTAAAGTCTTTTTGACTGCAACTCCTGATAGGTTTCAAATAATTTATTTAATTTTAGCGTAGAGGCTGCTTCATCATCCTCGCAGTTAAATGTAGGTGTTACGCCCCTGAGTTACCCCGACAAATGTCGATTGACTTAGGGCCCACAGTAACCCAATTCGCCGAGTAACAGAGGGGGAGGGCCCAATATGGCCTGTGGATAGTTAAATTATAACGTCTAGATACGCAAACACAAAACTTACCGAATTCCGGAGTGTAGGGTCTACCACAAGGTGGCGTCAGGGGCAAGTAAATGGTAGTGTATGTGTAGTATGTGAGAATTGTTTATAATGGAACCTGACGTCACCGATACAATCAGATAGCAGCACCACGTGCACCGACTGCTCCACAAGACGCCCACCGCTATCGGAACTCAAGTCCAGCGTCACTTAGCACGAACTATAATCGCGCGCGATCTACACCCGGATCACAAAGTTCAGCGTTTCACACGAAAGCAAAACTCCTTCGTACAATTTAACTTATTTATTTTTACTTTAACTTGCTACACAAGCCAATCGTCGACACAAATTAATAGAAATCGAAGTTAAAATAGTCAATCAAAACTTAAAGCCTCGATGTCACGTATATTAACGACAAATTACAACACCATGGAGGCCTCCGTATTCGAAGTCGTAATCGTTATCAATACTCGCAACCTCTGAACGACACGGCTCGCTCACTAAGAAAGTTCGAGACCCTTGGGCACGGCCGTCGGTCGCACAGATCAGCCCCCCCTCGGCCCCGCCGTCAAACTTGTTTTCCGCTCGAGACGCGCGCCGTCGCAAGGTGCAAATTGTTAAAATTGTGCCTAAACAAACCCCCGTCCCGGACATATGGACCTATGTCGGCGAATAAATTGGCAAACGGGACAGGGTCGCGACGGCACGTTGCAAAACCGAATCTCCAACCAAAACCTCGGCCACCCTAGGCACCCCATCCGATCCATACGACAACTTAACAATGCGCCCACGGCGCCAATACAAAGGCAAGGCGTTAGATTCTTTAACTAACACGAGGTCTCCAACCCGAGGAGGATCCGTCTTGTCAGACCACTTAACGCGCTGCTGCAAAAGATGTAGGTACTCCAGAGACCATCGGTGCCAAAAACTGATGTCAAAAATGTGATGAGTCATTTGTTGCAGCCGGTCAAATCTGCTCAACCGCGAAAAGCTTATTTCCCTGAAGGGGTACTCGGGCAGGGCGTTAAGCGGCTGGCCAATCAGGAAGTGGCCCGGGGTTAGAACCTCCAAATCATTCGGATCGGACGAAAGGGGACAGAGGGGCCGAGAGTTGAGTACCGCTTCAATTTTACAGAAGACAGTGGCAAGCTCCTCAAATGTCAAAATAGTTTCGCCAATAACGCGACGGAGATGCGTTTTTGCAACCTTAACCACCGCCTCAAAAATACCGCTCCAGTGTGGGCAAGCCGGAGGGTCAAATTTCCACTGGATGCCCTTTTGGGACATCGCAGTAGCTAAATAAGTCCTGTTGCTGGACAGAAATTCGACGACCTCCTTCAAATATCTATCCGTGCCCTTATAATTCGTTCCGCAATCCGACCGGATCAGGTCCGGTAAACCGCGACGCGATACGAAGCGGCCCAGCGTGGCCACAAAGACTTTAGTGCTGAGGGCACTTACAAGTTCTAAGTGAACGGCCTTAGTGGAGAGGCACACGAAAACGCACAGATAGGCCTTATGTGAATGCGCGTTACGAAGGTTGGAGGACTTGACGAGGAAGGGGCCAGAAAAGTCGGTTCCGACTCCAGCGAATGATCGGATGGCCCTGATGCGGTCGGGTGGTAAGTCACCCATCATCGGCTGCGATATGGTGGCCTACAATTTATAACAAGGTATGCACTTAAAAATGACGCTCCGAATGGTGCGTCGGCCAGCCAAAATCCAAAACTCCCGCTGCAAAATAGCCGAAAGAGCGTTACACCCAGCGTGGACATTCTGAACATAGTGGTGAGTTACCAGCAACCGCACAAAGGCGCCGTCCTTAGGGAGCAGTAACGGGTGTCGAGCCCCGTACGGCAGTTGAGAATTTTTCAAACGTCCGCCAATGCGCAGCATCCCCGCATCGTCCAGGAAGAGGTTCAGGCGGGCCAGAGCGCCCTTGACAACGGAGCCCCACTTCAAGGTGTCAATCACGGGCTCAAAATGCTCCGCTTGGACTATACGGGTCCAATGCATCACGGCTTCGCGACGCTCGCTTGGGGACGAAACGGAATCAGAGATTCGGTTAGACGGGTCTCTCGAATTGCGGACAAATCGAAGCAACCAAGCAGTCACTCCTAAGAATTTATCGAGAGAGCTGTACCGTTCTAGCAGGAAGAAATCTCGAGTGGGCTTGCCCACTCCTACTCGGGCTCGTAGGCCAGGCAATTCAATCGGTTCAGAGTATTTATTCTGGGGCGAGAACGACTGAGACTCAGTCAACCAACTTGCCCCCCCTCCACAGTGGGTGGTCAACCAAAGAGGGGACTTCACAGCCGCGAGAAGCGCAGTCTGCGGGATTCAACTCCCCTGGGACATGTCTCAAGGTTAGAGGCGTGCCAGAATTCTGGATTTGAGACACGCGGTTAGACACAAAGACCTCAAGATTGTGAGGCGATGATGGTCATATCAGAGCTAACAAAAACTTAAGCGTAACTGAAATTGAGAAGATGTTGACCGATGATTAAAATTAGCTTAAATGTGTTTTTAATGGGTCAAGTAAGACTGCGAACTACCTACATAAAGTACAAAGAGGGAATTATTTAATTAATTATTAATTTATTAATAGATTTTTAAGTTGAGTAGGTTCTTAATCAGACCGATTAATATTTAGTAGGTTGGTATTAAAGTTAAAGATCTCAAGGATAGCGACTTAAGTTCTGTTAAAGTAAGACGGCCAAAACGAGAACCTAGAATAAGAGAAATCGTTTATGTTATAAAAGTTGATTTTTTAAAATGTTTTTATGAAAACTTTTAATACATTAAGGTAGAAAACATACCTAAATAAAAGCAGATATTTGCATAGTAAAACAGTGTTTTTATTATACCCTATAACTATATAATATAACTATTAGTGATAGTTATATTCCCCTACTTTAACAACATGCCAATAATTAGGCGGATAGATGCCAATATTAAGAATGTCTCTGCCAATAATAGGATTTTCTGTAGTCTTTAGTATTAAAATGTAAAATGTTTATTTAATTCTGTTCAATCACATAAAAGTACCTAGTTATAAAAACAAAGACTAAAGTCTTGTCTTTGATTCTATCAAATATTTTGTCTACTAGCTCATGTAAATCCGTAGACAGAGAAACCTATAGACAAATTGACGCCTTCTTTCGCATTCGCACACGAAAAAGATAGATTTATGCATACGTCTTGCATAGAAATGAGATAGAGCGGTGTGATTGTTTGTCCCTTTCTCCGTGCCGGTTTTTTTGTTTAGCAAACTCTACAGTTTGCTAAACAACTTTGACAGAGTAGCGATTTAAGGAGTTTACAAGTTGGTTTAAGTGAGAAAAAACTGTTTTGTGAGCTTAAGATTGGTGAATCTTGTTCAGTTCAGTTCTTAGCACAATTAAAATTTTATCTAAATGTATTTAAAAGTCACAAAGATTATTCTATAACCTAAAAATTTGTTATCGTTCTTTCTCACTCGAGGCCACGCTGATCATTAGTCTATAGGTTTCTCTGTCTACGTGTAAATGAGATGTTATGCTAATTTAATTTCAGACTGACACGAAGCTCACTCTTAAAGTGGCAACAATTGGGTGGTTTACCCTATTCTGCGTACGCGTTTATACTATTTTCTATTTCGATACGCTGTGGAAATCGTATATAAGTTTGTGATTCAAGATCATCCACAATCAACTTCTTACTTAGCCGTATTTATGCCATCTAGCGTCATCTTTACGTACCACCTTGAGAGCTAATCAATTTTCGTTCGATAAAATGACTTTAGAATGGAGTAGATGGCGGTTTACAAATCTGTTTTCCAAAGAAAGTATTTTTTTAAAACATCAATACAACCATGTATTCTTTTGATTTATTTCTTTAAAATTTAGATTTCACATGTCTAAAAATAAGGATTGTAACAATTATTTGCTATACTTAAAGATAAACTTATATGCAATATTTAATACTGAACTTGTGGTTGAAAATTATCATAAAAATTAATCGTTTGCCGTTAAATCTTTTGAAGTGTTGAAAACGCTTTTGAATTTATTCTTTAATGGTTGATGTTAAACTTTATGTACTTTGTTGTTACGATATTGGCTCAGGTATTGTTTTATAGTAATTTTAACGAAGCGCGTCATTTTAATATTATTTATTTTACTATTCAAAATATTTTAAGAGATATATTTAAGAAGTTGGAAAAATAAATCCTTAGTATTTAAATTATATTTAAGTTAATTAAGATTTAGTGAAATTGTGTTTTTATTATTTAGTGTAGTGTACAAATATAAGATATAAATTTTCCGACATGTCTAATCTAATACCCATATACTCGCGCACTGTCGCACACGTGCGCACACGGCGAATCTAGCCACCGACTGATGCGGAGCAATAAAGGTATTGCGGCGATATATCAGATTTTGTATAATATATAGTTTTGGAACGAACCAGTAAGCGGTTTTTAGATATGGTACCAATATATAGATTTCGTATCAGTATACGGTTTGCGTCGCCCACCTCTACCACAGAGTACTTTTTCAGTACGCTCCGGGTCTTCTCAACGATAGGACGTATCACTTTTTCCCGCCAACGCCGGAGTTCGTGTTAATTCACACCGATAGCATAAGCTAGTGTTGCCCGATTTGTGCGGGATGTCCCGAATTTTCACTAACCTCCCTAGTCTTTTTTTCGACCGATCATTTTGACAACAAATTTGAATATATCTGTAAGCAGCTACTACATTAAAATACTTTTGCTTTGCATATTTTCCCACCAAACTCGGACTAAATAGGCGACATTAAAATTTACTTTGAGCGTAATGTGTTGGCAAAATGCAGATACCAGTCATGTTCACTAAAGTTGTTCAAAACGACTATAAGTCAATAGCACGCTACAGACTACAAACTATAAATTTCTAGCGAGCTATTAAATACGCTATGTTATAGCGCGCTATTTATAAGAAAGCGTGTAGGAGGCAAGCGCGTTAAGTTTTGTAGCACGCTATATCTCGTAGCATGTTACTTTACATTCCGTTCGTTGGATAGACCGCGTGCTATATAAGAACATTATTTCGTATAAGTCGAATTTTAGACTAAATTTAAATAAAGCGGTAAAGAAAAACCATTAAACAGTCTTTCATACTTTTCAGGCTTACGAGTTACGATATTCTAAAATCGGTGTTTACATTATTTTAACCTTAATTTAAATTATAAATCAATTTAAGTCGTATTTAAAAGTTTATTGATTGTATATACAAAAATCAACTATTTACATACATTGTTATATACACTTTTGTATCTATATTTAATTTACATATAAAAAAACATTAGTTAGGCTGCTTTTGTAGAAGATAACTGTGACCTTCTATCACTTATAAATATACAGTATACACGAACTAATATATAATAACAGTATACATCAAATATTTCGCAGCAAACTCTTCCAAAGTAGCGAGAATGAGCGACGAGCGATGCACAATTCGCATGATGTCATGGCCAGGTTCAACAGGCACTCGGAAAAGGAGAAGACCTGCATCTAGGTGGGCAGACGATATTACTCGAGTCGCATGCAAAAACGGCAGAAGCCAAATACCGAGACCTCTGACGTTCTCTGAGGAGGCCTTCACCCTCACTACTTGAGGGGTTCATGCATGGTGTTTTTTTATCTTAACGTCTAACGCTAAACTAGATCGCGCGAGAAGAATAGCGTGCTGCTTTTACGTATTAATATCTAACGGCAACTTGTCTCTAGATATTAATACTTAAAAGCGCCATAGCACCCTGGCAACTACTTACATAGCACGTGCTGTGCGCTCTGGAGAAATAGCGCGCTATAATATGGCGCTATGCGCTATATTAACCAAAATTAATGTTTACTCGTTTTTTTTTTCTTACTGCCTGATGCCTATCACCGGTTTGCGCTATGCATGGTAATAATAATAATCAGTACAATATTTAACTTACACGCTGCTGCGTAGATAAGTAAGTACATTTGGTAAAACGCAAAAGGCTTGTGGAAAAGTTCTTCCACTAGTCAATGTCCTCAATCGTTTGTAGGTACTGTTGTTTTCAATAAATAAAGTAACATTATACGTCCGATGCAAGGATTTTATCTAGGTGTGTGAGGTATTAAAACCGTTTGAACAATGCCGTTTTATAAAGGGCTCTTTGAAGTGCATGGGTTGTGAGTTCATAAGATTTATTACTATTTTCACAGTTATGTTATTCAGAAAGTTCAGTCTGCAACGATGTTTGGACCAAAAATTTTTCGTTCATTTGATCAGTTCTACATAATAATTATAAAACACATTGCGAATTGTGTCACAAAACCAATATAACTAATAGCGACCACAATGGCTACAAAAAATCTGTTTTTTTGTGGCTGATGTAACTGTCCCGATTTTAAAACCAAATTGCCGATTTTATATGGACACGCTATCGGAAACGATGAAGGCGCATCCATAGACTAAATAATAGTACGCGCACAACGCAAGGAATGATACTTTGTTAAATGATATTATTTAAACTAATTATTAATAATTTTCAAGTTTATGTAATAGTAAGCAATTTATAACTAAAATATTTATCGCTATAAAAGATATATTTGACGGCTCCGTGGCGGAGTGGCTTAGCAATGAGTTCTAAGGGCCGCGGGTTCTATTCTCGCACGGAACAAAAATTTGTTAACCTACTATTCCGGGTTTGATGTTTGTTCTTGTGAAATTTATGTTCTTATGTTATTTGCCTCCACAATATACTTAGAAAACATTCTTAGTGTGGAAATAACGTTATTATAAAATAGAAACAAAAAAAGATATGAGTTATGGTAGCTCAAGGGTGAAGTGCTCGCCGTAAACGCGAGCAGCCTGGGTTCGATCCCTACCGACACCAATGAAATTGTTATTTAGATAAATTATCTTTACATTATAAAACAGAATAAATGTATAACGAACGAAATCTATTTTTTATAATACATATTTTGGAATTCGAACATACATATATTACTTACCCCTTTCTAGTTGTTAACTTGGCGTTGTGACATTCCTTAGCCTCTAATCAATAGAGTAAAAAAGAAAAGCCGACTTCAATTTAATAAAAGAATAAAATAATTTATATATATTAGCTAGTTATGAAAGAAACTGATGGAAAAATTTGGGATGTGCAAGCGGGATTTAGAAAGGGAATTGGGTGTACAGATCAAGTCTTTTCCATGCGCATGATCGCGGAGAAGTTTTTGGCAAAAAGGCTTATGACATATTGGACAGGGATATGTTATGGCAAACGCTGAACTCATTTAGGTTGAGCGCTGGGCTGATACAGGCATTAAAGTCTCTGTATAGGGACTCGAGTGCTTGTGTTGGGATCAACGGGGCCCACTCGGCCTGGTTTGGCATCCATAAAGGTCAGACAGAGCTGTGTAGCTTGCCCGTACTGTTCAGCCTATTTATGGACAGTTGCTTGGAAAATTTGAAAGTTGAAGATTACGGGTTAAGAATGTGTGAGTTAACCATCAAATGCCTTTTGTACGCCGATGATCAAGTCATACTTGCGTCGTCGGCGGCCGAGTTGCAAATGATGGTTACATTAATGAACAGGTCATTAAAGGAAAGGGGAATGAAAGTGAATGCAAGTAAGACGAAAGTTATGGTTTTTGAAAGAGAAGAAAGTAAAACGATATGTGAAATAAGAATAGAAGGGGAGATGGTCGAGCAAGTAGATGAATTTATATATTTGGGAAGTCTATTCAGCAGGTATGGGAGATATGATAAGGATATTGAACGAAAAGTGAATGCAGGAAATAAAGTAAATGGGGCTCTACAATCTATTGTGAAATGTCAGAATGTGTCAAAAAAGGCACATATGGCAATTCACAATGCTGTATTAGTCCCTACTTTAACGTATAGTAGTGAAAGTTGGGTGTGGCAGAAGCACGAGAGTGGAATAAATGCAGTAGAAATGCGGTCGCTAAGGAGTATGTTAGGGCTGAATCTGAGTGACAGGGTGAGAAACTGTGTGGTTTGCAAGATGATGCGGTGACCAGGATTAAGAAAGGAATGCTTCGGTGGTTTGGTCATATAGAAAGAATGAATGAGGAAAGACTGAAAAAGCAAATATATGTTGCAGAAGTGAATGAAAGAGTAGGAAAGGGACGTACCAGGCGAAAGTTTGTCGAACAAATTGGCGATATATTAAAAATGGGCCAAATTAAGAGTACCCTTAACCGACGAGCATGTATGCGTCGGTATATGGATGTGGAAGAGGCGAGAGAGGTATCTCAGGATCGTGCTAAATGTAAGTCTGTAGTATATGCCAACCCCTCTGGGTGACAGGCGTGAGTGTTTGTGTATTAGCTTCCGATGTCAGGGCTAGATCGGATATTAATTCTCATATACACTATGTCTTAGCTCTGACCTCATAAGCTATTATGTGGAAATTATTTTATTCTTTTAGTTCCAATAGTATCAAAATGATTCGTGCTAGATACAAAAATCTTTTGATAACCTTGCGCTCGCCCCAAATTGAGCAGTTACGCACACAGAGAAGTGTAGTTTAGTTGTAGTGTGCTTCAATATTACGCCGTTCCAGAGCGATTTTGATTTGCGCAAATTTGAATATACGCTCTTAATTTAAAGCAATTGTAATTCGATTGAATCTCTTTTTGAAATAAAGATAGTTATGACTTTAGACTTTTACTTTGCTCCTTTTATGATGCTAGCAAAAGATCTTACCTTTGCATCTGCATCGGCCATAGTTTTATTTTTTAATATCGTGACAACCCCTAGCATACACACGCCCGGTGATGTACATGTTTCTTACAAGAACTATCGAAATATGATTGTTAAGAAAGCGGTAAAAAAATTAAATAAACAGTTTTGTGCACGAAACTGAATAACTTGAAAAATTAACCGAATCTTTAACGTGATATTCTAAAAAAATAAATAAAAATCATATAACATGTGCACAAAAATAAGCAGCATCTACGTGCGTTTTGTTAGATTTTAATTCAAAAAGTACAAAATTACGACACATCGTCTCGTCAGGTATACCTCAACCTGATAACTAGATTGTACAACCAGTGCGTGTTGCCAGTGATGAATTATAGATCCGAGACGTGGTCCTTTACTGCTGGCCGTATGAGGATGCTCAAAATTTAGAAATGATATCTGCAGTAGAACCAGAGTGACCGACATAGCCCAATGGATTAGTAAGCTGAAGTGCCAATGAGCCGGCCATATAGCTCGTAAAATCGACAAGCGATGGGTAAAAAAGGCTCTCAGCTGGCAGCCTCGTACGGGTAGGCATAGTGTAGAGCGACCCCCCCACTAGATGGAGTGACGACCTGGTAAGACATGCAGGAAGTCGATGGATGCAGGTACCTCAGGACCGTGCTTTGTGTCATTCCTTGGGGAAGGCCCATTTGTAAGGCCGTAATATATAGGGAGATGATCCAACCAATAAATATTGTGAAATTTTTTAACACTGCGCACAGTTTGATAAGCGGTAATCGTAGTTACACAGTGATCTAGTCACCTTCTTCTGCCATTTGTATAATCCAAAATAAGTATTTCGAACCGGACTAATTAAAAATCCCTAAGTCATAGACTAAATGAATTTATCGACAACGTTTTGTGTTTCGCTAATGGCACATCAATCTGAGTCAGATGAAGTTGTAAGAGTCGCATAGACTAACAGCAAAAACATCTCGAAAATAGAGAGGAGTCTATGAAATAGAAAAACGGCAACAACCTTGTAAAACAAAGGAGGTGAGAAAATAATATAGCTACCTATCTTATTTCAAACCGTGTTAAACATCACATGTATAAAGAGCATAACTTTATGAATTTTGTTCTTGTTTTAGGACTATCTATGCTAGTAAATACTCTGAAGTAAAATGGGGCGCCCGCTTTCGGTAGGGAGTAAGGGTGTTACCACACCAATCGAGCGATAGTCAATCGATGCCATCGATCGATTGTGGGACGGATTAGTCGACGCCGATTGACAGTTTCCACCACAACAATTGACCGATGACACCGAGCGATGGTAGAGTGGATTAGCCAACGTCATTACAGAATACCAGCGTAAAATAGCAGCTTAACACTGCTGTTTTTCGTATGGTGAGTTTAGAGATCCGGAGACGCTTTTTTACTGGAAACGAGGCATTCCATCGTAGTCCTCAGGAGTGACAACGCATCTAAGTTTTGATTCTTAATCAAGGATAAATGAAGGTGTCTATGGGTCACAGCATCCACTTAACATAAGGTGGACGGTGTGCTCGTTTGTTACACTTATTCTATAAGAAAAAATATCTCTGGCCAGAAAAAAGGGTCGCGTCCAGAATCTTCTGCATTTGCATCTGCTTAGTAATAATACGATCAAGAGCGTACCTGGCCAACAATAACGCGTCCTTTTCTGAATATATTTTAAAAGATACTTACGATGAGCCGGCAACTACATCCATTGATTTTCGATTGACGTCGATCAATGATTGAACAACGTTATGTCGACCAGTATCCGTTGATCAGCTAAAGTTACTAGGCCAATCAATCAACCTCATCACCCTAATAGTGTTTGATAACTCCAAACTAAAAATCTAAAACAGGTGTCTATGAGTGTACACTACTAAAGCGCCTTATTCACGCTCCATCTGACCTGAATGTACGTCCCTCTAAGGTCATGCAGGATACATGACGCAATACTACAAGGAGTAGGCTTGACGTACGTCAAGCCACTAAAACGGGCCCTCAAATTTTCTGGTTCTGCGGGTCGCCTAGATGTGACCCATTTACTTTTTTTAATATATAGTGGTCAATCTAATATTATCATATAATTGATTAAGATGAAATATTGTAAATATCTATAGTTTTTAGTGATTCAAATCAATACTCAAGCATTATTCACGTAAATCCTCATGCACCGTTCTAAAACAAAGGCAACGCTTGAGTGGTGAATATATATGTTCCCCTTTTTTTGTTGTCTCCCCTTTGTTCTAGATCATTTTTTATAAACATTTCATTTGCGTACTCACTCTCAATACCCTTCAGATCGAAACATAGCAGTACAAGTGTTCATCTGAGGAATAATTTCTATGCAATTACTTTCTTGTCTCATCAATATCAACAAAATACCGCATGCAGCATGATCAGTCACAAATGCTCTCAATCAGATTACGATAATGATTATCTTAGTTCTCTAGTTTGAATTCAATACACTTACCGAAAATATTTTTGTCATAATTATTTTTTATTAAAAGCAACGATATTTAAATATTTTTTATTGCTTAATGCGATTTTTTTCGGGCTTAATCAACAAAATATTATCAGAAGGTGATCAGTTACTCTATTCCCTCACTCTCGAAGTCCGATTGGATGGTACTAATTAGTTTGTGGTACGGTAAATCTTCCTGTATAGGACAGTTATAAACTTTTAGTGTAAACCGAAATGACCAGAGAGAGATCAGGCGCAGGACCAACGGCTTTTCGTGTTTACCGAGGCATGAGGTTGAGACACCACCAAAAGAAGAATAATATAAATAAGCCAAACCTTTAGTATACTTTATTCATAAAAATTGAAATCTTATCAAAAGTATGTACTCCTAAATTTCAAATAATTCTAGCAAAAAACGTTAAGATATAGTTAACCTTAAACCCTAAAGTCAAAAGTAGGAAGTTGATTGTTGTAAAAACTATTTACATTTTATAATGTTTTACCTACATACTTATTATGTCAAATAATGGTAGAGCTTGAAAGTGAAAGTCATTAAAATTTAAAAGTATGAGAATAATAATGCTGTTACATAACTGTTTAGCAATTTTTTTAAAAATGTAAAATATTTTTAATTTACAAAAAATCTCGAATATGGTAGGAATTTTCTTGCTTTTAATACTTTCATAGTGAGAAAACGTTTATCATACAGTGAATCAGTGACTCCGTGAACGCATCTGTACTGCGGTACTTTTTCATTCATTCAAGTTTTCAAGTTTCAAGCGCACAGCGATTTGTAGAAAGTAAAGAAGTTTGTAAATTTCCATTTGCTTTATAAATTAAGGGATTTAAAATTATTAGATCCCAACTAACACGCGCTAAATAATGACAGACGTAACGAAAAAGGTAAACGGTGTACTAAATTTTATTGTTATTTTCCTTTATTTTTGACACGAGTGATGAACAGTGAAGTGTGCGAGCAGGCAGGCCTATTTTGTGCTAAAGTACGCCATAACTCAGTTCGTTTAAACGTTGCCTTGAAGTCTTTGATGCGCCTTGATATTTTTGTGTAAATTTTCGTGGTGGTTTAGATATTTATATTAAAGTCAACATAACCTCAATTAAGCGGCCATGGGTATCAACGAAGTTAGCGTTGTACGTGACGTATATTGCATATTGAAAATTTCACTGTTTAGTTTTGTGACATCATATAAAATGTCGTGTTTCCAGGTTCAAGAATACAAGGACTCTATCAAGCAAAAAGCTGAGCACCTTATCATAAAGGGATTTCCAGAGAAGATAGTAAAGTTAAATGAGATGTTAGAAACTTCAAACTTTCAAAACCGTGATTTAGCAGATGTTCATCAGGTAATGGCTTCTCAACGTAGAATGTTCTATTTCGTCGTAAATTATTTGTGCCTTATTCCTGTGTTCATTTTATTTGAAGTTATGAACATTTCAGTGTTAATTTGATAAATTCAACGTTATGATCGCGGCTTTTCCCCCTACTAATGTATATTCTTAATTTCGTCTGTGTGCTGTGGTATTTTAACCATTCTTTCAACTAATTTATATCCTTTTCTCAGAAGTATATCAATATACAATAGATAATTTGCTAAATCTTTAAAAGTAACTAGCATTAATATTATGTATTTAATTTTATTATACTCATTATTATACAATCTTTGGAGTTTATTTCATACTAATATTTTTATTCCCAGGATCTAAACATTCCAATACCACCACCAGCAATTTCTTTGAATGAACCAAATGCAAAACGTCAAGCGACTTGATTCATCAGAAACATCTAGCACGACAACAATAGATGGTACAAGAGTTTATGCATTGCCTAATGGAACAGTACCATGTAATAAACCACTGAGTGACCTTATTCATCTGGTTAAGCCTCACATAAGAGAGCTAGTTGAAGATTCTAATTTGGTAGATATTTTTTATTAACTGTATTTTAAAAATTATTTTTGTCAATACAGTTATTAAATTTAAGCTTACTTAAAAACAAAATATAACATAACAATTGTAAATTAACATTTTTTAACATTTTTAGTTGAAAATGTGGATTTCATTTATGATTCCTAAAATTGAAGATGGAAATAACTTTGGTGTATCAATACAAGAGGACACACTAGCTGAGATTCAGTCTGTGGAGTCTGAGGCAGCCGCTTTTTTCGACCAAATCTCACGGTACTTCATTTCGAGAGCGAAAATAGTGTCAAAAGTTGCTAAATACCCACATATTGATGACTATAGGAGAGCTGTCAGAGTAAGTGTTGAATGATACTATAGTACTATTTGCATTTAATAGTTTAATGTACATTGAGGCAGTGTGGTCAACATTTCCTTGCCTCTTAGAAGTGAAAAGGAAATGTGGCCAGCAGCAGAACACATATAGGATGTTACTTTAAATTTTTGTAATAAACTTAGAAGTAACATTTTTGATTACTTCAGATTTCCATATTTAAGAAAAATGTTAAAAGTATAATCCATGCATCCATCCATTAAGCAAAAAAAAAATTTGCACAACTATGTCGCACTACACAAAGCATCTTGCATGCACAAACAGTTTGTACACAGTAGAATCTTGATAACTTAAACCTCGATAACATAATAATCTCTATAAATTCATAAAATTTTGTGTTCCCTTCCATTCGGAGCCCAAAACCTCTTTTACTTAAAATACAAACCCTCTTTAACTTAAACAAATAATTTGGGCGTTGCACCTCAGTAACTCAAAGTTGCAAGGAAGACGACCTTTACAACTTCAATCATCTATCAATGAGTCATTTTAAATGAATGTGCAAACAATAAAGGTTCTAACTAAAAGGTTAAGGAATTATTGCTTACATGGGCTTATCAAATGGCTTCAAATGTAAACAATACACTAAGTTTTAAGTATAGTAACTTAATTGTATCATTATCTTTTTTATATAGATTTTTTACAATCTTTTATAGAACAATGCAGAAACACAGAGGATGATATTGTCTCTTCTTTATTTAATATTGAAAATAAAATTGATATAAAAAGTGTGAATAGTTTTAAACAAAAATAAATGCTGACTTTTTTATGTAGAATAAAATAAACTTGAATAAATGTATCTTTAAACCTAAAATAAAGGATGTATGTACATATTATGTAACATTTAAAAGTTTCATTTGTATTTAACCTAGCTCGTCTATCTATGTGAGTATATAATTTCTAAACAAAGCTCATAAATGAACCTCTGTAAGTATCAGTGGCGTAGTGTCTTAGCAATAAGTGGCTGCGCCGGGACATCCCGCACGGAACAAGTATTTGTATGGCCTACAAGTAATTGTTCTGGGTCTGGATGTTTGTCCTTGTGAAATTTGTGTTTGTAAACTGCCCCCATGATGCAGGAGAAAATCCTAGTGTGGAGGTAACGTCTTCATACAATAAATAAAAATAAAAAAAAATTTACGCTTCCCTTAGTCTTTATCTTATCGAGGTTCTACTGTACTAAGGTTTTGCAAAGAAGATGTGGCGAGTGCTTGTGCAAATTAAGCATTTGGGCAAGACATTTGCACACTGTATATGTTTTACCGAATTGTGCAAATTAGAATTTGAGCAAGTAAGATTGAATGTGTATCCAGGCATTTACAACTTATCAATATTTCACTACTGTACATAGGCTTCCCCCATAGATTGCCTCCATATAGTTGAGTAAAACATATGATTATAATCTTACAATCTATATGAATCTCACTATTTCCTGGCCTGGCCTTTTCCTATATCTGCTAGAATAATTTGCTGTATGTCATTAATCTTAAACATTACAACTGAAAACTAGTCCTTTTTACTATTATTAGCCACTGCTTGACTACTAACCCACCAGATGGTGATTAGTGATGCAGCTAAAGATGGTAAACTGATTTCACTTCCAAAAAAAATCTTTATTCGAAGATACTCACATTTGTATTAGATGGAAAGATGCTGTATGTATTACAAACTACAAAGTAAACTGTATGGTTTAAATCTGTGGTGTGTTAACAATAAAGGTGTAATGGCTGAGCATCAGGTTATTAAATGGTGGAGGGGGTGAGGGAGGAATTATGTCATTCAATACCTATGCACTCTGAAACAACAGTGTATAACACTGAAAGGATCTCGAGACTTGAGACTTGTAATATTGGGATTTTTGGATTCAGTGTTTTAGTTCACCAGTAAGTCTCCTAGTGTATCTCCTAGTGTAAAAAATATGGTTCAAAGCTGCTAGGTAGTATTTTGCAGCACAAGCCTATATATATGAAAGTAATGCTCCATGCAAGAAGAAACTTGCAATTCATATTATTTATATATTGATAGTAACTGTCCTGGTGTGTATTTTTACACCATGTCTTTGCAAAAACACTTACCTTCCTTGCAACTGCCTTAAGCCTGTGCTGAATCTGGATCATATGGGTTGCAGTGTTACTGGGCTTTCTAGATCTGCATAGCTGCTCACACAAATAAAACCCTGGGCTCAATGAAACTACCGAAAGTTTAGATTTGAGCAAATCTCAACCCCCAACAATTGAAGGTGACACAAGCTGGCTCCTTTTTTTAGTCTGGATATTATTTTCTAGCAGTTGTCTTTTGTATGACAATCATTCTTATAATTTTTGGGATGACGCAAGATTTTACTTTGTAAAATGTGATCAAAAGATTTAGTCTACTATTGCTACACCCATGGAACAGAATGGAGTAATATAGCACACTGTTTCTTAGTAATTGTTTTTTCTTAAGATGTAATAAAAAAGTAAAGTTACAGCCTATATACGTCCCAGTGCTGGGCACAGGCCTCCCCCTTATTGTTTCTGAGAGGGTTTTGGGGCAAGGATGTGTCAAATGTCTTCACATGTCCTCAAAATTATTTTTCTTACCAATTTCATTGGTGCCGGAGGGATCAAAACCCCGTTTGCTAGCAAACTGTGAAAGCAAGTGCTACTAGCCATCTGAGCTACCAGTATATAATACACTATATGATAGTTTGATTAGTAATTAGAATTTGCTAAGTTTATTAGTGTCCTAAAACTGAATCCGCTTTTAATTTAAATTAAATTAGATTTATAGTATTTAAAAATATATAACGATGATATTATAGGTCTGTAAAAACTATGCTGTCATTACACTATATTCTTACACAATTTCTACAGAAATGGGAGTTTGGCGGGAACTTAGCCGACGACTGACTCGTTCCTGTTTTGTCGCTGGAATAATCGTTTGAAATGGATTTTAATTCGCAAAAGTGATGTGATTTTGTGAATTAAGTGTCTGCGCGTGTGAACTATTAGAGAAAACAACGAAACAAGTGCTTTGATGTTGATATAAACCTCAAGTTAATTTGATCGCGTGGGCGCCTTATGAACTTGAGTGGCTGTCGTCATCAACAGTCCGCTGGCTTGAGCTGCCGTCAAAATCTCCCAAAAACTTCGCAATGTGATGCATCAGCATATTGTGAAGAAAAAATATATAAAATGAAGATTCTGAAAGAAATGATAGGCTCAGAAGAGCTAGTACCCAGAGCCGTTAAACCATTAAATAAAAACAAATCTACAGAAATAAAAAAAAATTTTTCAGCAGACTGAGTGTCAAATTCCCGAATAATTTAAATTTTAAATATATAATAATACTACAATTTCTTACTTTGCAATTTTACTGAGCTTGTTTATTTCAGGAACTAGATGAGAAAGAGTACTTGTCACTATGGCTGGTCATGTGTGAGATTCGCAATCGTTATTGTTCCCTGCATGATATTGTCATTAAGAACTTGGAGAAAATCAAGAAACCACGCTCTTCTAATGCTGATTCATTATATTAAGCAATAAATTAAATCTCAGTTAGAAATTTAGTACCGCAAGGATTCCTTGTAATTTAAGTGTAATAATGAACATTCTCCTTTTTTCTTTTCACTAGACCACATTTTGTATATAAATACCATGAAGTATTTCACATTGATAAGCCCAAGATAAGTTATTCCTGCGCTTTAAATTGGTTCTTACTGTTCTATTTCTGGTTATTACAAGGTATAATATATTGTTGCTAAAGTTTGTTTCGTTAATTCTAGTTAGTAAAAGGTAGTTACCATATTGTAGTGAAAGACAATGAGGCTGAATATTTAATTTCATTTTAAGTTAAAATTTTCTGAAAATATACATTCCTATAATAATATCCAATAATCTATCGTATTTCTTAATATTTGTGAAGAGTCAGTTATTTTTTAAGCCTATAATGTGAAGTATTTAACTGTAATTTGTAACCTTAATAAATAGTATATATTGACAAATCTACTGGTACTAAAGCTACAATATGGTAATTTTATTCTTTTGTCCATAACCACGAGTTCCCAAAATTTTTAATCCACTTGAGATCATAATTTAAGCGCAATGTAGCAAAGAAAAAAAAAACATAAGTTAAATAGTTTAATTTATTGCACTTTGAAAATTTCTGGTTTAAAGTGCCTGATTAAAAGTAAGGTCGTAACTGATGAAAAATATTGCACTCCATCTGTGTATTTTGGCATGGACTACCCAATTGAATAGAAATAAATACATTTGTATGAATGTCATTACCTTGTTTTATTTATGCCCTATGTAATGCCCATATTATATATTATTAAGTTGGTTATGATTTCTTATGTTTACGCGAACACTACACATTTAACCTCAACTAGTTTTATTACGGATTTTATCGCGTATATCAACTTATTTTATAATACCGACGTTTCGAGCACTTAACAGCACCCATGGTCACGGGGGGAGGGGGGGAGGCGACTGAATAGAATAAAATCCACTAAATCTGAAGGTAGCCGTGGTTAACTGTCATAGTTATTGGGACCTTGAACCCCTCAGTCACCCCTACCCCGTGATGGAAAGTGCTCGAAACTTCGAGAATATAAAATAAGTTACATACACGACATAATCCGTTATATATATTTATTATGTAGATTGTACTTGTTTTATTTAATTTTATGGTACTTATTTATCACCTATAATAGTTCACTCTTATCATTTACTAGGGTAGGCAGGATTTTCGTAATCGCCACGTTTGCTAGGTGAATTAATGATTGTAGTACATAAGAAATTATGCAGTATAAATACGAGAGAAAAGAGTGTCTCGCGGCGTTTACGCTGCACATCGTTGCGTCGCCAGCCTAAGTACTGCCTACATTAAAGGTATAATATCTATTCATTACGGCGCGGTGAGACTTAACACCGGGGCAGCTTTTTATCCTAATTATTACAAATTATTTTTATTATAAAGCACAAGTCCGGTCTAGAATGGCCATTGCCTTGCGCCCCCCTTTCCCCTAGGGGGGTCGCCTCCGATATGGCTAAAAGATATTACCAGATTAAGGCCGGTCTCACAGGTAGTGTTCACTGAGGTTCTCTGTGAGTTCCATATAACCGTATGCTTAGAGAATTTCCCCACCTCCCTCCCCCGTTTCCCGGAGGGTAGCCCCTTTTTGCTTCTGGGCGGAAAAAACCCAAAAAGGGTGTACTGCTTTAACTTCAGGGTTGGTGCTGCAGAATTCCGCCTCTACAGTTAAGAGAGCTAAGGCCTAAGAGGCTTATTGGTAACCTCGATTTGGTTGAAATCAATCCTGTCGGCCTCGAACAAAGGCGCAGAGTAGCCAGCCTATCGGTGTTCTATAGGATGCATTAGAGTGAGCGAAGGAATTATATGCCTTAATTTCCCCCTTTCCTTATGTTGTCGATACTCTAGATACTCTATTCGAATCAAACAGTTTGCTTCGTCTTGTACAATACGTAGAGCATAGAAGTGGAATTCTGCTGTTCCGTTTCGTTACATTCTGTGTGAATAGGCTTTTGTTACACTTAGGTACGTTTGCACTGAGAAACATCCAAGGCATAATGTTTTAAAACAAATCGCATAAAATAAATCACACAATATGTTTTGTTGATGGTGGCGTTCGCTATCACAAAAACTGAAAAGTTTTCAACAGATATTCAAACTTATCTTTCAACATGAGAATGTTTTTACAAATTTGTTTTCAAACATTTTGTTTCTGTAGTTATAAAGATAAAATATGTAATGTTACAATAAACTGTCTTAAATATTTTATTACATGTTCTTTGATTATGCAAACGCTTTTTGATACATTGATAGACTGTGTTTAAAAGATGTTTCTTTGTAAAAATCGCGTCAGTGCAAACTCACGGTAAGATAGTCATCCAATCATCTAAGGCTTTATTATCACATACTACCCGGTAGAAGTGCAGTCAAGTACTAGCTTGTAATAAGTGAAAAGCCTCGGAAAATGTCGAAGAGATAAATCCTGAGATATTTTAGCTGTATTTACGCACGTACGAGTGTGTACAAAAAGGGAACCTAAAAATTTTATGTAAATTAGAAGTAAATTTTATATTTTAACGCGATCAAGTTTCATTAATAAAAAAAATGTAGGGGCGACTTTAAAGAACTGAAAAAAAAAACAGGTACATTATGAAGTCAATGCTAAGATATTATAGTGTAAGTATGTAGTGTATGCATTGAAACATAGTATCTCGATGAGTGTATGTATCCGTCCCCAGCTACAATACGATAGCATGTTAAAATCACCAGCGACGTTTAGCGATTCCCTAAGATGGATCCTATCTTTTGTTTAGGTTCCTGAACGAAAATAGATATTATTATTACTATCACCATCATTACAGCCCTTTACAAGTCCACTGCTTTACATAGGCTACCCCCAAGGAATGACACAAAGCACTGTCATGAGGCACCTGCACCCATCAACTTCCTGCATACCTCACCAGGTCATCATAACAATTAGTTGGCGTCCGCCCTACATTTCCCTTACCGGTACGAGGTTGCCACTTGATAAGCTTTCTTTTCCATCGGTTGTCGGTTCTTCGAGCTATATGGCCGGTCCATTGCTACTTCAGCTTACTAATCTGTTTATACATGTATTAAATCTGTGGAAAATTCGTGTCTGTAAATCTAATACTTTCTGGAAAAACAAGTCTGTTTGTATGTCTGTGTATTAACAATTCATGCAAAAACTACTGGACGGATTTGCGTGAAATTTTTTTATGTAGGTAGTAATACTTAAATTTACGTAACGCCGAAATGTAAGAGGGCTCTTAAGTGACAAAACTGCTACGTAGGTGCAATCAGTCAGCGCCCTGCCTAGAAGTGTAAGCGCCGTGCCTAGGCAAAATTTAGGGTACAAAGGTCCGTTTGTACATATGGCTGAACCATGAAACGGTGCTGAGCCTGGGCGTCTCCCGTTAATTGATGCCCATAAAGTGGACGATGGCACAACGAGGAACATGCAAAGGGCCGCTGCCTGGGTGTCGCCATGGTGCCTCTGAAGCTGGAGCTGGACATGGCAGCATGCGTTGGACGAAGAAATGAATTCAAACGTATTGCGGGCGTATTTTAGGG